>JAXRJS010000039.1:0-35000 GCA_037127375.1 Dione juno | reverse complement strand
GGAATAAATTTGGTATTGTAGGTACTTTGTAAACGAGTTAGGATGGCGTTTCCTACCGTAATTCGTGCGGGGGGTAGTCGTAGCAAATAATCTTGTGTGGCGAGTTCGTCGCGCCGGCGTCAATAGTGATAAGCCTGAGAGTAAGTCGGGGCAATTAAGCCGGCCTGACAAAATGTCATACAACAAATCCCATATCGAGTACAATACGTCTTTCTTCTAAAGTAAGAAGGTTATAAATATCACATTTTTTATATATGAGTCAGCATTTTTCTTAAATTTAAAATTAAGGTGTGAGATGAACTTTTTCTGTATTCGTTCGATACGTTTTTTATGTGTTGCATAAAACGGACTCGATATCGGACTAGCGTATTCCAGTATACACCTGACATATGCGTAATATACTACTTTAAGACTTAACATCTGCTTAAAAGGCTGGCATGTACGCGTTACAAACCCTAGACTGCGAAAAACCTTACTTGTTATATAGTCGATATGAGCTGTCATATCAAGTTTCGAATCCAGTAACACACCCAAATCACGTACCACCTGGACCCTCTCTATTACTACATCGTCAAAGTTATATGAAAAGAGCGTAGGATTACGTTTTCGTGTAAAGCTGATAGATTGACATTTTTGAATACTAACTGTAATATTATTGTTTTTGTAATATAGCATTAAATTATCTAGATCCCTCTGTAATGATTCACAGTCAGCAATAGATTTAATTGACATATATATTTTTTTATCATCAGCATATAATAAGTGTTCAGCATTCCTAAAACACTTACAAATATCATAAATGTAGGCGTTGCAAAAGAGAGGGCCAAGATGCGATCCTTGAGGTACTCCGGAGGGAACAGTAACATAGTCAGATTTATGACCTCCTAGTGTGACAGCTTGAGAGCGATTTGACAGATAAGAACGCACCCACCGCAACAAATCTCCGTGTATTCCTAATGAATTAAGCTTCTGTAAAAGTATGACATGATCAACACGATCGAACGCTTTTTCGAAGTCAGTGTATACCACGTCAACCTGACCTCCGCCCTCCATACCACGATAGACATAATCAGTAAAGCAAGCTAAGTTAGAGACCGTAGAACGACCTCTCAAAAATCCATGCTGTTTGTTGGATATTCCCTGCGATATGATAGGATAAATATAATTATAAATAATTTTTTCAAAGACTTTTGGTATTGTATTGAGAATAGAAATTGGACGGTAATTTTTTATTTTACATTTAGATCCTTTTTTGTGTAACGGAATAATATTAGCTGTTTTCCATATCACAGGGAATATAGCATCCTTAATTGAACGGCGAAACAAGATTGCGACTGGTAACGCTAAACTTCTTGCACACAAAGACAGAAATATGGGAGGGATGAGATCGCTCCCAGGGCCCTTTGTTTTGTCTAAAGATTGCAACATTCGAAGAACGACATTTTCAGATATTTCTATGATAGAAATGGTATCACCAGAGGTGTGTGAAGACGTTTCTTCACCAAGTATACGAACAGATGACAAAGACGTTGAAAAAACACTTTCGAAGAAAGTGTTAAACGCGGAGCAAATAGTTTGTGGATTGCTAAGCTTGTCGGAACCAATAGTGAACTGTTGGGGGTAACCAGGGCCACCCTTTTTGCCTTTGACATATTTCCAAAATGTTTTAGGTGAGTGTTGTATAAGCATTTCAGTATTACTTGTGAATCTATTGAAACACAGTTCCTGAAGACGATGCTGTCTTTCTCTTAGAAGTGAGAATGTATCTCTATCCCTAGGATTACCTAACGTCTTCCATTTCGTGTGAAATTTAGTTTTTTCACGTATGTTTTTAATCAGTGCAGCACTGTACCAAATTGGATGACAGTTATTTGAAGTAGTTACTGGAATATAAAGTGAGAAACACTCGAATAACTTTTTATAAAATACTTCGACAGCATCGTCAACAGTACCAGTGCACAAGATATTGTGCCATTCAACACTTGACAAAAACCAGTTGCACTTTTCATAATTACCCTTACGGAAGTTATAACGATTATGTTATATGTTCATTGATCAATGCAATCTCATAAATCTCAACGGAAAAAGATAGTAGTCCGTTGGGTGGCAAGGATCATTAAGTCCACGACAACAAAGTTGCTTGCGTTATTGTTTTGTATTCTAAATAAAGACATATATAAATTTCAAAGATAAATTTCGCATTCCATTTTCAATATTTCAATAAGAATATGTATATTTTTTTATATTGCATATGTAATGCAACAAAAGAATTATGAAAACTAATTAAATAAAAAATATAAATTGAAAAGGAATGAGCCCCTGCCCACCTTGATTACAATTAAAATTGGTGACAAAAAATTCAAAAACAAAAAACTTAATTCAAACAGGGTCAATCAAATTTCGGATTTATATGATTTTTTGTTATTTTCAATGTTTATATTGACTGTCTAATAACCACTACTCCATGGTGTTCAAAATATTAAACTATTCATATTTTTACGTACGTCGTTATGTAAGTACATTACGAAAAATTAGCGGTCCTGTTAGAACACCCGGGCTTGAAACAGGAGTTAGACATGCAAGTAGAAACTGTATAAAATACTATTTATGAATATTTTCACGAACAATATCCTCCTCAATCTTCGTGCAGCCAAAGCTTTAAGCGATAATCATCTCAGTTACCGAGTGTCTAGGGCGTTACGACCACGTTACGGTACGGTACCCTGAAATTAATTCAAAGAATATCGCTTCAGATAGCGGAACGTCACAATAATTTTGTAAACTCAAAAAATATTGTGATTATTTATTCAATTCTCTATATTTATAGAGGTAAGCTTGTCATGATCAATGAGGAAACTTATGAAGAATATAGAATCACTTCAAAAGTGCCTGAACAAAAACAAAATCAATATCAAAATATTCCTTACTTAAATAGGCTATTACAAGCACTTTCGATTCGATTTCGAATGGAAAATTTATTATAAATATAAATTATATAAGGAGCCACATAAACAATGACCTGAGTCTGTGAGAACTGGCCTCATATTGACTTTCAATGCAACCCACCAACTTTAGAGGAAATAAACCAACAGATTATAAAGAAACCATCGAAACCAACTCCTGATAGTAGTCCATTATTTAGTTAACAAAAATCTATAAGTCACCTCCACAAATTATACGGTAAAATCTGGTCAAGAATAAATACTTACCTACGTCCTTCGCAGAAGAAATTTTTGTCCTCGTAGGATACTAGGATTGCTCTTACCAATACTTTATCTACAATCATTTTCTTGATACTGCAAATGAAATTGACCTACTTTATGATTAGTAATAGATATTTCAGGCCGAATTACCAAAAAGGATATTTACCTGGAATTTCTGGACGCCTGGAGTAGAATAGTTTGTTATCATTTTCCCACTATAGTTAGCAACATAATCACGTCATACTATAAAGAAATTAAAATCGCTAAAACGTCAATAGTTGCATGATAAGAGTCAAATGACTCGTGACACAAATAACTTTTCAAATATTAGTCGAATCGGGAATAAAATACTGCACGTTGTCTTTGGCTAAATGTCACTAAAATACCCGAACGGCTGAGGCAGCAAAGTCCTAAATGAGTGAACTTATTCGTCCGTATATTGTGCCTAATAAAAAAAATTAAAATTTATATAACGCCATCTCTTGACAATACAAAAATAATTTACATTGAAATTATAATAGACTATAATAGACTAAAGCTTATATTGAGTGAAACAAAATTTATAACCCTATTTGGTTAAAAATTTTAAGCTATAATGTAGGTATTTTTCAAGATTGTTGCTTATCCCCCATAATATTTAATATCGCTGTACTTCATCCATACCATACCAGAGTGGTGAAATGAAATATAAAATTCCAACGAGTGAGAATCAAACCAATTACCATTGCGTATGTAATCATATGCTGCCTCACTGCGCCACAATCTGCAATAACCTGGAAAAAGAGTAATCTTAGTATGTCTTATAATATTTGTACAATTTATCTATAGTATGATGATTTCATCATGCTTATCGAATGTATGACGTCATGTACTAGAATACATACTGCCAATTCTTTTCCATCGTCATGACTCGTTAGCTCAGCGGTTAGAGCACCCATTTAATTTTAATAGTGGCGGTCGGGGGTTCAAATCCCTCACGAGTCGGACTTACTATTTTTTTTATTTACTAATTGGATTTTTTTTACAATATTATTATGATATACTTATTATATTAATTATCTACTGAGAAAATAATAAAATATGATTTTTTTTACTTATTATGTGTCGCTTTTAAGACAGACAAAAAAATCACAAGGATTCACTACGACGACGTAAGAAATATGAAACAAATTTAATAATGACTAAATATTGTTTAACTAATTATGTGAAAATATATCACCGCGATACAAATGAATGCTCAGGCTTATCCACTTATATAGGGATATATAAATTTTTCGTGTGTCATTTAATAATAAATATCGATGTACGTAAAAAGATTAATATTTTGAACACTATATAGTAGAATATGTATTGCCGATTCATTTATTAGACGGTCCATATAAGCATTCAAATTAACAACAAATCATTCAAATCTGAAATTTGATAGACTTTGGGATACAATTACAGAAAATATTAAAACTTACAAAACAAATATTTTAAAAACAATTTAATATTAAATTGTTAAAAGCATACCAAAAAAAAATTCGATGCTGATGATGATTCGATTAACGTGCAAAAACGCACAGAGAAGTACTAGACAATATAGGTTTTTTTTCATATAATATTTTTTATTATATGTATAGATTTCAAGTCAATATTCAATCTTGTACTTGAAGGAAAAAAGGAAATGACTAGATTACTTGTTCCATAATATCCAATACAGTAGCAGATCAACCAGACTGAGTAAGCTTGAGCCTGGGGCGGCAGATTTTTGAGGCGGCAAATTTGCGGATTGGCATTTTTCTACTTAATAGAAATAAAAATCTTCTGTACGAGTGTTGTCGGACCTAGAAAAAGGAGGCATAGTTGACACTGTGTAGGATCAAACATTTGATAAATAGTATTCTTTTTTTAGATTTACACTGTATGTTTCATATAGCAGGGTAAGCAGAGGAAACCTAGTGCTAGGACACTCCATTGATCGCCCAATTTTCAAGACACTGCGAAACTCAACGACACGATTAAACAGTCGAAGAAATGAAAATAATAAATTTCCCATAGTGGGAACCGAACCCATGACTTATGTGTTTGATAGTTAGTTAGTTTATTAAGGGAATTTTACCACAATACAATGGGTGAAAACAACAATTTTGAATCGGCTTAGCCGTTGCTGAGATTAACGGGCACAAAGGCATGGACAAGCACTTTGCAAAAAAACTAATATTACAGACTAATATTACAGACAGCGATCTGTTATATTTATATTTATTTGTTTTTTATACAGATAGAAAACATATAAAAATTCGACCACTAACCAAGCCCTCCGTTCTTCATCAAAGCTGCATCGAATTTGTTTTAGTATGTCTTTTATTGTATTTGGAATAATATTCAATATTTATTGTATTTGGTATAATATAATTTTAGAATAATATTTCTAATAAATGAATCGGTAATATATATTCTACTATATAGTGTTCAAAATATTAATCTTTTTACGTACATCGATATTTATTATTAAATGACACACGGAAAATTTATATATCCCTATATAAGTGGAAAAGCCTAAGCATTCATTTTTATCACGGTGATATATTTTCACTTAATTAGTTAAACAAAATTTAGTCATTATTAAATTTGTTTCATATTTCTTACATCGTCACAGTTAATCTTAGTGATTTTTTGTGTGTCTTAAAAGCGACACATAATAAAGCTATCAGAGAGACTAAAATAATAAGTAAAAAAAAATGTTTTATTATTTTCTCAGAAGATTACTAATATAATAAATATATCTTATTATTGTAAAAAAAAGTCCAATTTAAATAATGCCGACTCGTGAGGGATTTGAACCCCCGTCCGCCACTATTAAAATTAAATGGGTGCTCTAACCGCTGAGCTAAGCTATATATAGCTATATATATATATATATATATATATATATATATATATATATATATATATATATATATATATATATATATATATATATATATATATATATATATATATATATATTATATATATATATATATATATATATATATATATAGGTATACGGTTACGTGAATCTGGATCCTTGAGCTTCCTCTTTTATAGTTCAAATATATGAAAGTAGTACTACTTAGTTCTGGTGTATTTCATAGTCTCGTAACATCACGTAAATTCTCATATTATTTTTACAAGGCATGTTGTCATTTATGGGATAATTTATGCATAAACCGCCCATGGTTAAGTCGAACTAACTAAGCACGGTCAAACGAGTTCACTAGCTCTTTGAAGTGTAAATTCGGGAAATGTAAACTGTTGTAAACCTAAATTTTGTTAGTAGTTTGTGTACTTTAAAAATTCTTAGCCAATAAGAATTTAAATGAGAGAAAAAAAAGCTTTGAACTGTTTAACAAAACATTAATTTTGCAGTCGGTGTAAAAATTCGTTGGTAGCAGGATGACCACAATAATGTCAGCTTGGAGTTTATGATATGTATTATGATATAAATTCAAGGATCTGGAATCTGGAAAATCTATTGTAAAACTACAATATATACACTAACAAAAAGTCACTAATATCCTTAGTAATATTCTTCGGAATTTTCTATAAACATCATACAAGCAAGCATCATAAACGCCTCGGTCTCCGCCTATTTTCGACTTCGGTCCCCACTATTTCTGACGTAGTCGGGGGTGACACCGCTGTTGGAAGATGTCCACGAGTTGTCCTCCTAGAGTCTGACGCTAGTGGAGGACGCATACTTTTTGCGGGCAAGAGACGCTCTTCGATGCCAGCAAAACGAGCCTCTATCATAGTCCCAACTGAGCAGACAACTCCTCCAGCACTTCTTCACCAACGCTGACGGTCATTGCTGAAATATTTTGGGGTGTATTTTTAGAGGTAGCCAAGACTTCTCTGAGTCCTCTTACGTCTTTATTATAGGACTGCAATAATTTAAATAATTAAGCAACTTAAATAATTCCGACTCGTGAGGGATTTGAACCCCCGACCGCCACTATTAAAATTAAATGGGTGCTCTAACCGCTGAGCTAACGAGTCATGACGATAGAAATGAATTGGCAATATGTATTCTAGTACATGACGTCATACATTCGATAAGTATGATGAAATCATCATGACTATAGATAAATTGTACAAATATTATAAGACATACTAAGATTACTCAGTTTCCAGGTTATTGCAGATTGTGGCGCAGTGAGGCTGCATATGATTACATACGCAATGGTGATTGGTTTGATTCTCACTCGTTGGAATTTTATATTTCATTTCACCACTCTGGTATGGTATGGATGAAGTACGGCGATATTAAATATTATGGGGGATAAGCAACAATCTTGAAAAATATCTACATTATAGCTTAAAAATTTTGAACCAGATAGGGTTATAAATTTTGTTTCACTAAATATAAGCTTTAGTCTATTATAGTCTATTATAATTTCAATGTAAATTATTTGTGTCTTGTCAAGAGATGGCGTTATATACATTTTAATTTTTTTTATTAAGCACAATATATGGACGAATAAGTTCACACATTTAGGATTTTGCTGCCTCAGCCATTCAAGTATTTTAGTAACATTTAGCCAAAGACAACATGCAGTATTTTATTTCGGATTCGATTTATATTTGAAAAGTTATTAGTGCTACGAGTCATTTGACTCTTATCATGCAACTATTGAGGTTTTAGCGAATTTATTTTTTAATAGTATGACGTGATTATGTTGCTAACTATAGTGAGAAAATGATACCATTTTAAAGCGAATATCATTAGCTCATTTTGTACTGATCGTTTTGTATTCAACACACCGTAGTTTGCCTATCACCTGTACTCGCCTCTTTCGTTTAACAAACTATTCTACTCCAGGCGTCCAGAAATTCCAGGTAAATACCCTTCTTGGTAATTCGGCCTGAAATAACTATTACTAATCATAAAGTTGGTCATTTTCATTTGCAGTATCAAGAAACCGAACCGAAACCAGATTTTACCGTATAATTTGTGGAGGTGACTTATAGATTTTGTTAACTAAATAAAGGACTACTACCAGGAGTTGGTTTTAAATGGTTTCTTTATAATTTGTTGGTTTATGTCCCCTAAAGTTGGTGGGTTGCATTGAAAGTCAATATGAGGCCAGTTCTCAGAGACTCAGGTCATTGCTTATTTGGCTCTTATTATCTGGCTTGTAATAGCCTATTTAAGTAAAGAATATTTTGATATTGATTTTGTTTTTGTTCAGGCATTTTTGAAGTGATTATATATTGTTCATTAGTTTCCTCATTGATCATGACAAGCTTACCTCTATAAATATAGAGAATTGAATAAACAATCACAATATTTTTTGACTTTACAAAATTATTGTGATATTCCGCTATCTGTAGCGATATTCTTTGAATTAATTTCAGGGTACCGTACCGTAACGTGGTCGTAACGCCCTAGACACTCGGTAACTGAGATGATTATCGCTTAAAGCTTTGGCTGCACGAAGGTTATTTTTTAGTTTTTAATTTTAGATTTGAGGTGTTTTTTCGTTGTTTTTATGAGACTTGAGGAGAATATTGTTCGTGAAAATATTCATAAATAGTATTTTATAGTTTCTACTTGCATGTCTAACTCCTGTTTCAAGCCCGGGTGTTCTAACAGGACCGCTAATTGTTCGTAGTGTACTTATATAACGACGTACGTAAAAATATGAATAGTTTAATATTTTGAACACCATGGAGTAGTGGTTATTAGATCCCTAATATAAACATTCAAAATAACAAAAAAAAAAAAAATCATATAAATCCGAAATTTGGTTGACCCTGTTTGAATTAAGTTTTTATGTTTCTTAATTTTTTGTCACCAATTTTAATTGTAATCAAGGTGGGCAGGGGCTCATTCCATTTCAATTTATATTTTTATTTAATTAGTTTTCATAATTCTTTTATTGCATTACATATGCAATATAAAAAATAATATACTTATTCTAATTGAAATATGGCAAATGGAATGCGAAATTTATCTTTGAAATTTCTTTCTCTTTATTTAGAATACAAAACAATAACGCAAGCAACTTTGTTGTCGTGGACTTAATGATCCTGGCCACCCAACGGACTACTATCTTTTTTCATTGAGATTTATGAGATTGCATTGATCCCCCTTTTGTGCATATATGTTTATTGTATTGTGAGCAATAAAGAATATATATATATTATATATATATATATATATATATATATATATATATATATATATATATATATATATATATATATATATACATATATATATATATATATATATAGATATATATATATATATATATATATATATATATATATATATATATAATATATATATATATATATATATATATATATATATATATATATATATATATATATATATATATATGTATATGTACATGTAAGTAGCGCCCCGCCCACGTATTCGCTCGTTTATACATACATTACATACATATTACATGAATATTTATCTATTAAGCCAACCTTGATTCGTTTTCAAAAGCATGGATGTTCTCGGATTTTCTCTAATAAAATATGTAAATAATATACCTATACATACAAATAAATGTTATTTTCGAATAGCTTTGTCTAACATATTTACTCTCACTTTTGTATACATATGTTGATGTTCGAATAGTAAGTAAGTAATAGTATCACATTATTGTCGTTTTTATTAAAAAATAATTTCAACCACTTACCATAGAATTTTTACACCGACTGCAAAATAAATGTTTCGTATAACAGTTAAAAGAATGTTATTTCTTTTATTAAAATTATTATTGGATAAGTATTTTCAAAGTACACAAACTAGTGACAAAATTTTAGATTACAACAGGGATTTCCCGAATTTACACTTCAAAGAGCTAGTGAACTCGTTTGACCGTGCTTAGTTAGTTCGACCTGACCCTGTCGCTGCGACACGATGGTATCGTAATGCATATTAATATATGAAATAATAAAATAGTTTGTTATTTTATTTATTATTATTAGTTTGTTATTGTTATTAGTTTATTAATACATAAAACCATGTGTCCATACATTGAATACTTTTACAAGAAGTTATGCAAATGAAATAAAGAAAAAAATGCTGCCATAATATAAAGGTTTTAAAATGAAAAGCACTTTCCATTAACATATAAAAATCAAGAATCTGGAACACATGATGTACCTGACCTGATGACTGGATCAGCTAAACTAAGTCAATAATAAAATGGCTTATTTGTTGTAGTTGTGCGTGGTAAGCATTTTTCATTGTCATATAAACATCAAAGATCTGGAACATCTCATGATAAACCATAATGTCCAGCTAAACTATATAAATACGGAAATGGCGCCTTAGTAAAATTTTGTTTAGCCCAATGTACATTTTTATTGATATTTTGATATATAAAATTCAAGGATCTGGAATCTGGAAAATCTATTGTAAAACTACAATGTATACACTAACAAAAAGTCACTAATATCTCATTTTCAGGCATTTAGCCAAAGACAACATGCAGTATTTTATTTCGGATTCGATTTATATTTGAAAAGTTATTAGTGCTACGAGTCATTTGACTCTTATCATGCAACTATTGAGGTTTTAGCGAATTTAATTTTTTAATACTATGACGTGATTATGTTGTTAATTATAGTGGGAAAATGATACCATTTTAAAGCGAATATCATTAGCTCATTTTGTACTGATCGTTTTGTATTCAACACACCGTAGTTTGCCTATCACCTATACTCGGCTCTTTCGTTTAACAAACTATTCTACTCCAGGCGTCTAGAAATTCCAGGTAAATACCCTTCTTGGTAATTCGGCCTGAAATACCTATTACTAGTCATAAAGTAGGTCATTTTCATTTGCAGTATCAAGAAACCGAACCGAAACCAGATTTTACCGTATAATTTGTGGAGGTGACTTATAGATTTTTTGTTAACTAAATAAACGACTACTACCAGGAGTTGGTTTTAAATGGTTTCTTTATAATTTGTTGGTTTATGTCCCCTAAAGTTGGTGGGTTGCATTGAAAGTCAATATGAGGCCAGTTCTCAGAGACTCAGGTCATTGCTTATTTGGCTCTTATTATCTGGCTTGTAATAGCCTATTTAAGTAAAGAATATTTTGATATTGATTTTGTTTTTGTTGAGGCATTTTTGAAGTGATTATATTTTTTTCATTAGTTTCCTCATTGATCATGACTAGCTTACCTCTATAAAGAGAGAGAATTGAATAAACAATCACAATAATTTTGTAAACTCAAAAAATATTGTGATTTTCCGCTATCTGAAGCGATATTCTTTGAATTAATTTCAGGGTACCGTACCGTAACGTGGTCGTAACGCCCTAGACACTCGGTAACTGAGATGATTATCGCTTAAAGCTTTGGCTGCACGAAGATTATTTTTTAGTTTTTTAAATTTTTGATTTAAGGTGTTTTTTCGTTGTTTATATGAGACTTGAGGGGGATATTGTTCGTGAAAATATTCATAAATAGTATGTTCTAACAGGACCGCTAATTGTTCGTAATGTACTTATATAACGACGTACGTAAAAATATGAATAGTTTAATATTTTGAACACCATGGAGTAGTGGTTATTAGACAGTCAATATAAACATTGAAAATAACAAAAAATCATATAAATCCGAAATTTGATTGACCCTGTTTGAATTAAGTTTTTAGTTTTTGAATTTTTTGTCACCAATTTTAATTGTAATCAAGGTGGGCAGGGGCTCATTTCTTTTCAATTTATATTTTTTATTTAATTAGTTTTCATAATTCTTTTGTTGCATTACATATGCAATATAAAAAAATATACATATTCTTATTGAAATATTGAAAATGGAATGCGAAATTTATCTTTGAAATTTATATATGTCTTTATTTAGAATACAAAACAATAACAACACTTAAAAATATTCAGACGTATATTTATTTGTATGTACAGGTATATTATTTACATATTTTATTAGAGAAAATCCGAGAACATCCATGCTTTTGAAAACGAATGAAGGTTGGCTTAATAGATAAATATTCATGTAATATGTATGTAATATATATATATATATATATATATATATATATATATATATATATATATATATATATATATATATATATATATATATATATATATATATATTTTTTTTTATTGATTTTGTCTGTAGTTATCCAATAACATGTATTCAGACAATATTATAACTAGAATTACATGAAAATCTTATAAAGCTTTTTTTAATTAAGAATATTTTTATTTGGAAAAATATATATATTAGTATTTTTGCTTGTAGTTCTTAATGGCTCGTTAGCTCAGCGGTTAGAGCACCCAGCCAGCTAGACGGTAGTGGCGGTCGGGGGTTCGAATCCCTCACGAGCTTGTAACTATTTTACTGTTTTGTTCTTTTTTACTTTTTATTTAGAGTTTTTTTTAACTAAATTTAAGGTATTGAACAAAATCAAACTATATCCATTTTACTCGATTATTTAAATCCATACGTATTGAATTAAAATTATTAATTTATAATCGGTGCGTGTTTATAAATTAATGTCAAAGTACTTATCATGTTTCACACGATAAACAAGGAATTACAAAATATATCTACTACTAGCTGCGTCCGCATTTTTGTCCTCGTGGGAAAGTGTATTTGGAGTATAAGATTTTAATTAAATAAAACAGCTGTTTTGTAGCAATTTTGTCATTTTAATTACTTTCAATTGACATAGCTCTTTTACTAATGAATCGATTGAAATAAAACAAAAGTGGTACCGAACGCACAAATTATGCTTTTACATCCAGACGCCCTGTCGCTGCGACACGACGGCATCGTAATGCATATTAATATATGAATTATGAAATAATAAAATAATTTGTTTTTTTTATTGTTATTAGTTTGTCATTGTTATTAGTTTATTAATACATAAAACCATGTGTCCATACATTGAATACTTTTACAAGAAAATATGCAAATGAAATAAAGAAAAAAAATGCTGCCATAATATAAAGGTTTCAAAATGAAAAGCACTTTCCATTAACATATAAAAATCAAGAATCTGGAACACCTGATGTACCTGACCTGATGACTGGATCAGCTAAACTAAGTCAATAATAAAATGGCATATTTGTTGTAGTTGTGCGTGGTAAGCATTTTTCACTGTCATATAAACATCAAAGATCTGGAACATCTCATGATAAACCATAATGTCCAGCTAAACTATATAAATACGGAAATGGCGCCTTAGCAAAATTTGTTTAGCCTAATGTACATTTTTATTGATATTTTGATATATAAAAATCAAGGATCTGGAATCTGGAAAATCTATTGAAAATCTACAATATATACACTATCAAAAAGTCACTAATATCCTTAGTAATATTCTTCGGAATTTTCTATAAACATCATACAAGCAAGCATCATAAACTCCAAGCTGACATTATTGTGGTCATCCTGCTACCAACGAATTTTTACACCGACTGCAAAATTAATGTTTTGTTAAACAGTTCAAAGCTTTTTTTTCTCTCATTTAAATTCTTATTGGCTAAGAATTTTTAAAGTACACAAACTACTAACAAAATTTAGGTTTACAACAGTTTACATTTCCCGAATTTACACTTCAAAGAGCTAGTGAACTCGTTTGACCGTGCTTAGTTAGTTCGACTTAACCATGGGCGGTTTATGCATAAATTATTCCATAAATGACAACATGCCTTGTAAAAATAATATGAGAATTTACGTGATGTTACGAGACTATGAAAATACACCAGAACTAAGTAGTACTACTTTCATATATTTGAACTATAAAAGAGGAAGCTCAAGGATCCAGATTCACGTAACCGTATACCTAAATCCAAATACCGGACAGATACTTGGCAAGACACTCTCTGGTCAAATATTAAAAGCTATATTATAATCTTCGTTCCCACTTTCCGCCATTCGAGGAATCGCGTGTTGAGTGGCAGAGCTGAACGCTTTGTTACCAGAGCGAAGAAAATGGAAATAATTCATTCTCCTCGGGTGGGAATCGAACCCACAAATCGTCGGCAGGCCAACGCTGTGCCTCTGCGCTACGATGGTCCTCAACTGAGTGGGGAACGGAGTGTCTTAACATTAGGTTCCTTCAACCTACGGTTCCCTCTGCTATGTGCGGGATACAGCGTGAAAGTAAATATATATAAATATATTATATAGTATACATAATCGACATTTCTGAGTGCAGTAGATACAGACACCAATTTAAATTTACTTATTTTATGAAATTACTTATATCGTATAACTTGCAACAAAATAAATTTGAATAATATGGAAACAAATATATGTGCTAATAAATAAAAATAAAGAAAGAAAAATTGTGAAAAGGCAAATGGATATTATAGTCAAAAAATTTCATGAAAAAGTCCTGAATAACAAGCAAATTTCATTTATTTGACGTTAGAACAGACGGCTCACCTCTACGTTTGTAGGATGTTTTGTGCTAAAAATTACGTGAGATATTTAAAAATAACATGGGAATCCTATTAGGATATTGCAATTAAAATATTTGACGAGCAATTAAAATAGAACAATTTACGAATTTATTGTAACTTGAATAGATTTCTATTCCAATAGGTATATTTATACCTATTGGAATATTTGTCACACTGTTATTGTCTGAGAAGACAATAACAGTGTGACAAATATTCCAATCTTCTTCGTCAACTTCCATCTATTCAAAGGTATTGCCAATTTGGTGGTCACGCATTTTGCTTCATCGAACTGGATTGACATTTAGACACGTCTATAAATTGGACTGTATCGGGACTCGAACCCCTTGAAATCGATCAAGCGCAGATGATAATTATGCCATGAGCTCTTATTTTGTTGTTAGCATCTCTGAGGGGAGAATTATTTAAGAACTATTATTTGACAAGAGAGAATGCTCTTTATTAAATTTTATAAAATTTTAAAAATTATTTTTCACACTCTAAGGAAAGGAACATAATCAAGACTAAACATACCATCGTATATTGTCAGATAGCTAGACTATACGAAAACAGTGTTTAATATCACGCTGTATCTCGCAAAGCATAGCACAGTAACAAACGGAACCTAGTGATAAGGCACTCCGTTCCCCGCTTTCGGAACGCAACCGTGGAACTGCGCTTCGAATTGTTATCAGAGTGAGGAAAATGAAAATAATTCTTTCTCCCCTAGTGGAAATTGAACTCACGACCAAATAGCAATAACCGAGTTTACAGTCGGACGCTGTGGCCCTTAAATTTGCTATATATACATTTGTAATATATGTTTTCAGACAAGCAATATTGAGAAAACAAATATAGCTGTATAGGGCTCGAGATCTACGTGACGTTTAATATGTGAGTTACTTAGTATTCATCAAACGTATTTCAATTCAGGAAATATTCACGTCTCATTACAAGATTTGTAAAGAATATATTTTTGTTATAAATTATGTGATTGATATTTTTAAGCATTTGTATCACAAATGTAAAATACCTATTAAAAATAACCATAGTAAAATATCTAACCATTTTGTCATCAATTGAATTGATTGAATTAGGCTTACTATTTTTTATTTAAAAAATTGGCAAATTGGCTTAAATTGGCAATGGTGAATGACATTTTATTAGCTGGCCCGTTGAATGAATTGCGAGTAGTGTCCGACCGAAACTGATTTTCACGACCGAAACCGAAACCGATT
This sequence comes from Dione juno, assembly GCA_037127375.1. Taxonomy (NCBI): domain Eukaryota; kingdom Metazoa; phylum Arthropoda; class Insecta; order Lepidoptera; family Nymphalidae; genus Dione; species Dione juno. The sequence goes on along the minus strand of JAXRJS010000039.1, from coordinate 19,128 downwards.
TTCGGCAACGGTCTCAGTTTCGGCCGAAACCGAAACCGAAACCTAATATTTTCTTACAAGGATTATGTTTTGAGGGAAAAATTAAGAAAACATTATTATATTTAGTTTTTTTTTTATTTAAATCATATCAAATAGCTTCAAAGAATTCGTTAAATAATAACTTAAATACTTATTTATGTTGTTACCTAATATCACAACTCTTATAGGTGAGTAAACAAACAAAAGCTATAATATGAATACCTAGTAAATAAGTATATACCCACTTATTTCATTATAAGCGTGCTAATTTGCCAAAATAAACAATTATTTAACTTTACTTAGTACTTTGTTATATTGGTAATAGTTATTGAACGTTAGAGCTCTAAATCCTAAAAATTATCTCCACTAATATACTATAGTCAGTATAAAGTACCTAATTAATAAAAATACTTAAAGAAAACATATACAAACTGAACACAGCGGGATTTGAACCCGCGCCTCATGGAAACCGTCCAAGCGAACTCTGAACTAAACCATCCGTTCTTCCTTACGCTGCGCCAAAATGTATACATACTTTATACAACTTTAAAAATTGTAAAAAATGACCTAACCAATGTTTGTTTATTAATATTAGATAGTTATGTTAAGCTTGATTGTATTGTATATTAAATTATTTTTCTATGTTTACTACATCTCTAACTCATACTTAATACACGATAAAACTTACCGAATGTAAAACAAAAGTCACGAAAACTCACAACAAACAAAACGCATTGCGTACACAAACAAGTCTCGACATGATTAGGCATTTACTGCACTGATCATGACCGAGCACTGCGCAGCAACTGCCGAATGCAGTTTCGGTTTCGGTCGTAGTTTCGGCAGGTTTGCCACCGAAACCGAAACTAAACCGAAAGTAGTTTTTTTTTTCCGTAACTCAACCGAAACCGAAACCGAGCTTTCGTTCGGACACTAGTTGCGAGCGATGGGTGATGATATAAGGTTTTTTTTAAAAGCACGCTTTTTTCATATCTAGCCGAGCCTAAATTTTACACTGTAAATAATAGGCATTCCAGGTTATTTATTCCCTAGATCTATTTTTTATGAACGTGTTAAAACATATATTGTACTTTTTTTATTAGCTTACTTCGAATCAAATATTGAAATGTATGATCAAATTTGCACTAAAATTACAAAATTATTCTACCATATTTTACAATTTTGCAGCGAAAGCATTATTGCATATAAAATAACTATTGGACGAGAAACTCATCCCTTCAAGCCGAGACGCTGAGAAAGCATTCTTAAAGGACTTCCTTACTTTTCCTATGCGCTTTGCCTCAAGTAGCTACTTATATTCTAGAGGGTCGTGCCCTAGTTGAGTCCGTGAATATGAAACGATTTAGCTTCATAAACAAAGCGTTGTAGCCTAATTTTTCCAGTACAACTTAAACTTTATTTGTTTGTATTCAGAGCTTGATGATTTACCGCTTTGCTTATAATTTTATATTCTACAAGCGACCCGCTCGCGGCTCCGCCACTTAAGTAAACTGAATTGCGTTTGTTTCGATATGTTACACGAAATCACATTGTAGATGCTCGTATTTTTCGTAATATAATCTATATTTATTTCTTAAATAAAAGTAGCCTAAGTTACTTCTTATTACATCAGGTACCTCTCCGTGAAAGACCCGTCAAATCGGTTCAGCTATTTCATAGATTAGCCGGAACAAACAAACAGATAGACAAAAAAAAAGTGTTTTGGATATTGTTCCGTTTATATATTTGTAAGCATGTAGTATAAAGCGGTTATTTTAATATTACAAATAGATACTTGTTATGTTTAAACTTATATGGTTTTATTAATTAATGTATCCAGTTTTCTCTACATTTTCGGCTAAAATGTAAATTTCTGCTTAGTTTTCAAAACACTGTCTTAAGTTTGGTACAATTTTAATTTTTTTTGGTCATTAAGCTCAATTTAAGTGTTGCTTTATGTATGTGGACCCTAATTGCTCAAAGGGCGGTCGCCTTCCCCAAGCTGACCGCTCTTTTATCACACTTGACTCCGCATTGTGCCTAGCAGGCCTCCGTCGCCGTGGTTCAAGATTCCTCTTGGTACTCGATGCCGCGGTCAGTGGAGGAACAGAAGTACTGTGAGGTTTTCGATGGCCCACATCTGCCATTATGATTATGTATTATCTATTTTATACTTTTTATATTAATAAAACATTTATTTCTATTATTATTTTTAGCCAATTTTTTTGTGTTGAGTTTTCCCACTCAATTAAAGTTTCTAAAAGAACAGGAAGCGGATAAAAGTGTATCTTAGGTTTACCGGCCATTTAAAAAAATATTATAAGTTCTTACGAAAGCGAAATGACCTCTGTATAGGTATAGATAAATTGATCACAGGTGATGGCTTGGTGTGTAGAACCTCCCTCCTCATCTGATATTCAGCGAGTGAGGTAGGCTTGACCTCGTACGGATTATTCAACTTGAAATATTTACACGGTCACCTTTCAAAGTATATCTCATTTTCTTACTTTAAAAAGCGAATAACAAAGAAAATTTGTAGGTAGGTCCAACATAGCTTAGGGATTTACTTCCCACACTTGGAAAAATTTAATGAAATTTCGTATAAAACAATTTCTTCAGGAAGTAAAATTGAAAACAAAAAAAGAGCTCTTATGTAGCTTTAAGCTTCAGGGTGAGAACAAGATCCATTCATTCAAATTGTATTTAAGTATCAGAAACATGTTCAGTATATATACAATATGAAAAACCGCACGCCAGTAAGTAATGAGAGCGTTAGTAGACATTAGTGTAACGGCACGGCGAGCACTTCAGTGAATACAAGTTGCCTTCTATTTCGTTGCAATACGAGCATTTTACCTATGTTCCATTCAAAGAGCAATCATATATACATGTAATTATTATGACATATATTTTGTTTTTTATATAATAATAAAACACATAAATAAATTAGCTTCACGCTGTATCCCGCACATGGCAGGATAGGCAGAGGGAACCGTAGGAACCTAGTGTCAAGACACTCCGTTCCCCACTTTAAGTAGTTTGTTACTATTAAGAATTATAAAATAAATTCAAAGTAATTAGAATTTTAAATTTCAGGTTTTTTCAATTTATAATATCAATACGCAAGTACTGTACTATTCAGTAGCATTTTTCAGCAACAAAAGTACGTTCGTTGGAAGTTCAAGCATTATTGTAAGTAATACGTTTTATGTTTGTATATGTAGTAAAAATATGTTTCTTCTGTAAAGAATATTTATCTTGGGTCAATAGCTATATTGATGGACGAGGAAAGCCATAGGCTAAGAGGAAGTTGGCAAGAAATTCATCATCGTTCCTCAAAAGTGGCTCAAATAATGAGATGTGTTTACTTTAGTAATCTGGAAGCTAAAGATAACAGGTCACGCGCGCACGTTTGTCGTTACTTCTGCCCTCTTACATTTTATTACGTCCCATTACCCGGGATTAGATCCAGTCCACCACAAAATATATATAACACAAAAAAGCCAAAATATATTCACATCTAGGTCGCTGCTATTTTCATTTCATTATCGCTGTTCTACTTCAGTAGAGCGTATTCTAAGAATATTTTGTCTAGAAATTTAATCCGGTTCAAGTTGCTGTAATATTATCTTTTTTTCAACTTCACACTTTATCGTGCATATGAGTATAGCAGCACTTGGATTTCTGACTGAATTTAGGACCTTCTGTATTGATTAGCGTTTTCTCTTCTAAAGTGGGAAAATGAAAATTTTTCCTAGTATAAATCGAAACAAAATCATTGTGCTTACGTAAAGTCAACATATAAAATATCGAACGCACCGGGATTTGAACCCACGCCATGGAAACCGTCCAAGCGCGATGAAAACTAAGCCATGCGTTTTTCATAGAGCATGGCCTCATATTCCGCTGCGTTCAAATTTTTATATGTTTTCTTTAAGTACTTTTCTACCCTTAGTGTGGGTTAACACTTTAAAAATAATATTTTGTGCTTACAGTAACACGTAGTCCTACTATATATATAAATTTCTAGAAATTCTTAGCACAACGTAGATCTACAGAAATTAATGAGAAATCGTTTTCATTTTTGATTAGATTAACATATTAACTTATTAATTTACAAATACAAATGGTTTCTTTGCACATATTTTTTCGTTATGAAACTATTAAGTGAAGCTTTCCTAAAGTAAATGTATAAATAAACTTGAATTAAAATTCGCCACTGCATCTGTTTACTTTTTGCTCTGTTTATCATTATTGTACAATGTCAGCCGACTTGCAGGTGTCTAGATAATTTTAATATATAGCTGTTGTTACTTTCGCGTGATCTTGATAACTGCGTTAGCATAATAATGTAGCCATTAGCTTATAATTACTTTGCCACGCACTCGCGAGATGCTTTTCTTTGATTACCTTCATTAAGCCTCTGTAATATTAAATTTTGTTTGTTAATACATACGCTTGTATATATATATATATATATATATATATATATATATATATATATATATATATATATATATATATATATATATATATATATATATATATATATATATATATATATATATATATATATATATATATATATATATATATATATATAATATATATATATATATATATATATATATATATATATATATATATATATATATATATATATATATATATATATATATATATATATATATAGATCCCTAATAGAAACATTCAAAATAACAAAAAAAAAAAAATCATATAAATCCGAAATTTGGTTGACCCTGTTTGAATTAAGTTTTTATGTTTCTTAATTTTTTGTCACCAATTTTAATTGTAATCAAGGTGGGCAGGGGCTCATTCCATTTCAATTTATATTTTTATTTAATTAGTTTTCATAATTCTTTATTGCATTACATATGCAATATAAAAAATAATATACTTATTCTAATTGAAATATGGCAAATGGAATGCGAAATTTATCTTTGAAATTTCTTTCTCTTTATTTAGAATACAAAACAATAACGCAAGCAACTTTATTGTCGTGGACTTAATGATCCTTGCCATCCAACGGACTACTATCTTTTTTCATTGAGATTTATGAGATTGCATTGATCCCCCTTTTGTGCACGCTTAAGAGCTATTTGAGGATACCGGACAGTGTCGTGGACCGTGACTACACTCCTGGCGGGCGATCCGCCTTGGGAGTTGCAGGCGGAATTGATCGCCAGAGTTCACGCATTCCGTGCAAGTGAGCGGTCGCGAGGTGAGCAACCATCGAGTGAGGTTATCGGGCGGATCAGGAAGAGAGCAGACGAAGCCCTGATTCGGCGATGGAGGGAGGACCTGGGTTCACCGGTGGCAGGACTGGCGACGGTGGAGGCGGTTCGCCCACACCTAGAGCGCTGGTTGACAAGAGGGTTTGGCGTCCTGACGTTCAGAGTGGTGCAGGTATTGACGGGGCATGGTTGCTTCGGCAAATATTTGCATCAGATTGCGCGTCGGGAGATGTCACCAGCGTGCCACGAGTGTGATGCCTCCGTTGATTCGGCGCATCACACTCTGGCTGAATGCCCCGCTTGGGCTCCGCAACGCCACGCCTTGATGGCTGTAGTGGGTAGGGATCTCTCACTGTCTAGTATGATGGAAGCCATGCTGGAGAGTGAGAGGAACTGGTCTGTAGCAGTCTCCTTCTGTGAATCTGTTATCGCACAGAAGGAGGCCGCGGAGCGTGCGCGCGAGCTTAGCGTGGATGCAGATCTGCTCCGCCGTCGTAGACCGGGAGGTAGGAGAAGGCGGTACGCGCATCTCCAACTTCCCTAACCCTAGAGGAGCTACTGCAGGAAGGTCATGAAGATCTTCCCGCAAGTCATCGAGGCTGCGGGCGCCCTGGAAGTTACACTGGGGCTCCCCGAAGGCGATAGTGGCCCACGTTAGGTGGGCCTTCCACCGAGGTGCTGTAGTGGCATGCGCAAGCGATGCAGCATCTCATATAGGTGGAGAGGGTTTCCGCTGGGTTTTAGTGGGTAGTGTCGGGTTCGATGAGTCCCACAGTACCATTTCTCTGTAGGACACAAGTGTCCTACTCAGGGATGGTCTGCGTAAAAGTATTTCCCAGTGAAAAAAAAAAAAAAAAAAAAAAAAAAAAAAAAAAAAAGATGGTTTCTTTATAATTTGTTGGTTTATTTCCTCTAAAGTTGGTGGGTTGCATTGAAAGTCAATATGAGGCCAGTTCTCAGAGACTCAGGTCATTGTTTATTTGGCTCCTTATATAATCTTTCCATTCGAAATTGAATCGAAAGTGCTTGTAATAGCCTATTTAAGTAAGGAATATTTTGATATAGATTTTGTTTTTGTTCATTGAATTGAATAAATAATCACAATATTTTTTGAGTTTACAAAATTATTGTGATTTTCCGCTATCTGAAGCGATATTCTTTGAATTAATTTCAGGGTACCGTACCGTAACGTGGTCGTAACGCCCTAGACACTCGGTAACTGAGATGATTATCGCTTAAAGCTTTGGCTGCACGAAGATTATTTTTTAGTTTTTTAAATTTTTGATTTAAGGTGTTTTTTCGTTGTTTATATGAGACTTGAGGGGGATATTGTTCGTGAAAATATTCATAAATAGTATGTTCTAACAGGACCGCTAATTGTTCGTAATGTACTTATATAACGACGTACGTAAAAATATGAATAGTTTAATATTTTGAACACCATGGAGTAGTGGTTATTAGACAGTCAATATAAACATTGAAAATAACAAAAAATCATATAAATCCGAAATTTGATTGACCCTGTTTGAATTAAGTTTTTAGTTTTTGAATTTTTTGTCACCAATTTTAATTGTAATCAAGGTGGGCAGGGGCTCATTTCTTTTCAATTTATATTTTTTATTTAATTAGTTTTCATAATTCTTTTGTTGCATTACATATGCAATATAAAAAATATACATATTCTTATTGAAATATTGAAAATGGAATGCGAAATTTATCTTTGAAATTTATATATGTCTTTATTTAGAATACAAAACAATAACAACACTTAAAAATATTCAGACGTATATTTATTTGTATGTACAGGTATATTATTTACATATTTTATTAGAGAAAATCCGAGAACATCCATGCTTTTGAAAACGAATGAAGGTTGGCTTAATAGATAAATATTCATGTAATATGTATGTAATATATATATATATATATATATATATATATATATATATATATATATTATATATATATATATATATATATATATATATATATATATATATATATATATATATATATAATATATATATATATATATATATATATATTTTTTTTTTATTGATTTTGTCTGTAGTTATCCAATAACATGTATTCAGACAATATTATAACTAGAATTACATGAAAATCTTATAAAGCTTTTTTAATTAAGAATATTTTATTTGGAAAATATATATATTAGTATTTTTGCTTATAGTTCTTAATGGCTCGTTAGCTCAGCGGTTAGAGCACCCAGCCAGCTAGACGGTAGTGGCGGTCGGGGGTTCGAATCCCTCACGAGCTTGTAACTATTTACTGTTTTGTTCTTTTTTACTTTTTATTTAGAGTTTTTTTAACTAAATTTAAGGTATTGAACAAAATCAAACTATATCCATTTACTCGATTATTTAAATCCATACGTATTGAATTAAAATTATTAATTTATAATCGGTGCGTGTTTATAAATTAATGTCAAAGTACTTATCATGTTTCACACGATAAACAAGGAATTACAAAATATATCTACTACTAGCTGCGTCCGCATTTTGTCCTCGTGGGAAAGTGTATTTGGAGTATAAGATTTTAATTAAATAAAACAGCTGTTTTGTAGCAATTTTGTCATTTTAATACTTTCAATTGACATAGCTCTTTTACTAATGAATCGATTGAAATAAAACAAAAGTGGTACCGAACGCACAAATTATGCTTTTACATCCAGACGCCCTGTCGCTGCGACACGACGGCATCGTAATGCATATTAATATATGAATTATGAAATAATAAAATAATTTGTTTTTTTTTATTGTTATTAGTTTGTCATTGTTATTAGTTTATTAATACATAAAACCATGTGTCCATACATTGAATACTTTACAAGAAAATATGCAAATGAAATAAAGAAAAAAAATGCTGCCATAATATAAAGGTTTCAAAATGAAAAGCACTTTCCATTAACATATAAAAATCAAGAATCTGGAACACCTGATGTACCTGACCTGATGACTGGATCAGCTAAACTAAGGTAATAATAAAATGGCTTATTTGTTGTAGTTGTGCGTGGTAAGCATTTTTCACTGTCATATAAACATCAAAGATCTGGAACATCTCATGATAAAACTTAATGTCCAGCTAAACTATATAAATACGGAAATGGCGCCTTAGCAAATTTGTTTAGCCTAATGTACATTTTTATTGATATTTTGATATATAAAAATCAAGGATCTGGAATCTGGAAAATCTATTGAAAATCTACAATATATACACTATCAAAAAGTCACTAATATCCTTAGTAATATTCTTCGGAATTTTCTATAAACATCATACAAGCAAGCATCATAAACTCCAAGCTGACATTATTGTGGTCATCCTGCTACCAACGAATTTTTACACCGACTGCAAAATTAATGTTTGTTAAACAGTTCAAAGCTTTTTTTTCTCTCATTTAAATTCTTATTGGCTAAGAATTTTTTAAAGTACACAAACTACTAACAAAATTTAGGTTTACAACAGTTTACATTTCCCGAATTTACACTTCAAAGAGCTAGTGAACTCGTTTGACCGTGTTTATATAGTTCGACTTAACCATGGGCGGTTTATGCATAAATTATTCCATAAATGACAACATGCCTTGTAAAATAATATGAGAATTTACGTGATGTTACGAGACTATGAAAATACACCAGAACTAAGTAGTACTACTTTCATATATTTGAACTATAAAAGAGGAAGCTCAAGGATCCAGATTCACGTAACCGTATACCTAAATCCAAATACCGGACAGATACTTGGCAAGACACTCTCTGGTCAAATATTAAAGCTATATTATAATCTTCGTTCCCACTTTCCGCCATTCGAGGAATCGCGTGTTTGAGTGGCAGAGCTGAACGCTTGTTACCAGAGCGAAGAAAATGGAAATATTCATTCTCCTCGGGTGGGAATCGAACCCCCAAATCGTCGGCAGGCCAACGCTGTGCCTCTGCGCTACGATGGTCCTCAACTGAGTGGGGAACGGAGTGTCTAACATTAGGTTCCTTCAACCTACGGTTCCCTCTGCTATGTGCGGGATACAGCGTGAAAGTAAATATATATAATATATTATATAGTATACATAATCGACATTTCTGAGGCAGTAGATACAGACACCAAATTAAATGTACCTTTTAGAAATACTTTATGTATAACTTGCAAACAAAATAAATTTGAATTATATGGAAAAACAAATATATGTGTCATAAATAAAAATAAAGAACAGAGAAAAATGTGAAAAGGCAAATGATATTATAGTCAAAAACATTTCCTGAAAAGTCTGAATACAAAGCAAATTCATTATTTGCGTTAGAACAGACGGCGCACCTCTATTTGGAGGATGTTTGTGCTAAAAATTACGTGAGATATTTAAAAAATAACATTGGGAATCCATTAGGATATTGCAATTAAAATATGACGAGCATTAAAAAGAACAATGTACGAATTTATTGTAACTTGAATAGATTTCTATTCCAATAGGTAATATTATACTATTGGAATATTTGCCACTGTTATTGTCTGAGAAGAACAATAACAGGTGACCAAATATTCAATCTTCTTCGTCAAAGTCCATCTATTCAAAGTAATGCCCATGTGGTGGTTCAAAGCATTTGCTCATCGAAATGGATGACATTAGACACGTCTATAAATTGGAATTGTATCGGGAGACGAACCCCTGAAATCGATCAAGCGCAGATGATCTTATGCAGAGTCGTATTTTGTTGTTAGCATGTGAGGGGAGGGAATTATAAGAACTATTAGTGACAAGAGAGAATGCTCTTTTTAAATTTAGAAAATTTTAAAAATTATTTTTCACACTTAAGGAAGGAACATAATCAAGAATAAACCCAGGTTTTTTAAAAAACCCCCCCCATCGGATATTTGTAGATAGCTAGACTTACGAAACAGGTTTAAAATCCACGTGGTATCTCGCAAGATAGCACAGTAACAAACGGAACCTAGTGAAAGGCACCCGTTCCCCGCTTTCGGAACGCAACCGTGGAACGGCGTCGAATGTTATCAGAGTGAGGAAAATGAAAATAGTTTTTTCCCCTAGTGGACAGTGAAATCAAGACAATAGCATAAACCGAGTTTACAGTCGGACGCTGTGGCCATTAAAGTGCTATATATACATTGTAATATATGTTTTCAGCAAGCAATATTGAGAAACAAAAAGCTGTTCGGGCTGAGATCTACGGACGTAAATGTGCGTTACTTAGTATTCATCAAACGATATTATTTCAATTCAGGAAAATATTCACGTTCTCATTACAAGTTTGTAAAGAATATATTTTTGTTATAAATTATGGATTGATAGTTTAAGCATTGTATCACAAATGTAAAATACCTATTAAAATAACCCTAGTGAAATACTTCTAACCATTTTGTCACACTTGAATGATTGAAGTAGGCTACTATTTGTATTTAAAAAAAAGGGGCAAATTGGATGAAATTGCAATGGTGAATGACATTTATTAGTGCCGTTGATGGAATTGGAGTAGTGTTCCGACCGAAACTGATTTCACGACGAACCGAAACATTGTCGGACCAACGGTCTCAGTTTCGGCCGAAACGAAACCGAAAACCTAATACGTTCTTACAAGGATTAGTGTGAGGGAAAATTAAGGAGAAACATATTATATTTAGTTTTTTTTTTATTTAAATCATATAAGAGATTAAAGAATTCGTTAATTACTAAAACTAAAACGTATTTCTGTTGGTACCTAAATCACAATTCTATAGGTGATAAACAAACAAAAGCTATATATGAATACCTAAGTATAGTTAAATAAGGAGATACACACTATCTTATAGGTGCTAATTGCCAAAATAAACAAGTATTTAATACTTAGTACTGTATATTGGTAAAGTTATTGAAACGTAAGCTCTAAATCCTAAAAATTATCTCCTAATATAAATAGTACAGTATAAAAGTACATAATTAATTAAAGCAATACTTAAGAAAACATAGACAAAACGAACACAGCGGGATTTGAACCGCGCCTCATGGAAACCGGCCAAGCGAACCTCTGAACAAACCATCCGTTCTTCTTACGCTGCGTAAAAATGTAGAAAATGACTTATATCAACTTTAAAAAATTGTTAAAAATGACCTAACCAATGTTTGTTTATTATATTAGATAGTTATGTAAGCTTGATTTATTGTATTTAAAGTATTTTTCCTAATGTTTACTACTCTCTAACTATACTTAATACACGATAAAACTTACCGAATGTAAACAAAAGTCACGAAACTCACAACAAACAAAACGAGTGCGTACACAAAACAAGTCTCGACATGATAGGCATTACTGCCTGATATGACTCGAGCACTGCAGCAGAAAACGCCGAAGGCAGGTTGCGGTCGGTCGTAGTTCGGCAAGGTTGCCACAGAAAACCGAAACGACACCGAAAGTAGTTTTTTTTCCGTAACTCCAACCGAAAACCGGAAACGAGCTTTCGTTCGGACATAGTGCGGAGCGATGGGTGATGGTATAAGGGTTTTTTTTAAAGCACGTTTTTCATATCTGCCGAGCCTAAATTTTCCACTGTAAATAATAGGCATTCAGTATTTATTACCTAGACTATTTTTATGAAGTGTTAAAAATATATTGTACTTTTTTTATTAGCTTATCGAAAAATATGAACATGTATGATCAAATTTGCACTAAAATTACAAAATATTAAATATTTTACATTTTGCAGCGAAAGCATTAGGATAAAAATAACTTTGGACGAGAAAAACTCCATCTTCAGCCGAGACGCTGAGAAAGCATTCTTAAAGGACTTCCTTACTGTTCCTATGCGCTTTGCCTCACGTAGTAACTCTATTCTAGCGGTCTGCCCTAGTTGAGTCCGTGAATATGAAACGATTAGCTTCATAAACAAAGCGTTGTAGCCGAATTTTCCAGTACAATCTTAAACTTTATTTGTTTGTATTCAGAGCTGATGATTTACCGCTTGCTTAAAGTTAGATTCTAAGCGACCCGCTTCGCGGCTCCGCAATTAAGTAAACGAATTGCGTGTTTCGATCTGTTACACGAAATCACTTGTAGATGCTAGGTATTTTTGTAATAGAATCTATATTTATTTCTTAATAAGTAGCATAGTTCTTCTTATACATCAGTACCTCTGTGAAAGGACCGTCAAATCGGTCCGATTCATAGATTAGCCGGACACAAACAAACAGATAGACAAAAAAAAAGGTTTGGATATGTTCCCCGTTTAATATTTGTAAGCATTGTAGTATAACGCGGTTTTATTTTAATATTCCAAAGAGATATGGTTATGTTTAAACTGATGGTTTATTAATTAATGTATCAGGTGTCTCTACATTTTGGCTAAAATGGTAAATTTCGCTTAGTTTCACAAACACTGTTCTTAGTTGGACACTTTAATTTTTTTTGGTCAATTAAGCTCAATTTTTTAAAGTGTTGATGTATGTCATGTGGACCTAATTGCTCAAAGGGCGTCGCCTCCCAAGCGATCCCGTCTTTTATCACACTGACTCCGCAGGTGCCTAGCAGGCATCGTCGCCGTGTTCAAGATGCTATGGTACTGATGCCGCGGTCAGTGGAGGAACAGAAGTACGGTAGGTTTTCGATGGGCCCACATCGGACATTAGATATGTAGTATCTATTTTAAATTTTTATATGAATAAAACATTTATTCTATTTTATTAGCAATTTTTTTGTGGAGTTTCCCAATCAATTAAATTTCTTAAAAGAACCAGGGGAGAGCGGATAAAAGTGTATCTTTAGGTACGGCCATTTAAAAAAAAATTTCTAAGTTCTTCGAAAGCGAAAGACATCTGTATAGGTATAGAGAAATTGATCACAGGTGATGGCTTGGGCGTGTAGAACCCTCCCTCGCATATGATATTAAGAGAGTGAGGTAGGTTGAACCTCGTACGGATTATTCAACTGAAAATATTTAAACGGTCACCTTTCAAAGTATATCCATTGTCACTGAAAAAGCGATAACAAGAAAATTTGAGGTAGTTCCAAACCATAGTTAGGGATTTATTCCCACACTTGGAAAAATTTAATGATGACATTTAGTCTAAAAACAAGTCTTCAGGAGGAAGTTAAAATTGAAAACAAAAAAGAGATCTTTATTGTAGCTTTAAGCTCAGGGTGAGAAAACAAATCCATTCATTCAAATTGTATGTAAGTCTCAGAAACCAGTTAAGTATATTATACAATTTGAAAAACCGACACGCCCAGTAAGTAATGAGCGCGTTAGTAGAACATTAGTGTAACGGCCACGGCGAGAACTTCAGGAATAAAGTTGCTTCGATTTCGTTGGCAATACGACCATTTTACCTAGTTCCATCAAAGAGAATCATATATAATGTAATTATTATGAATTATATTGTTTTTATACTAATGAAACAATAAATAAATTAGATTCACGCGTATCCCGACACATGGCGGATAGGCAGAGGAACCGTAGGAACATAGTGTCAGACACTCCGTTCCCACTTTAAGTAGTTTTTCTTACTATTAAGAATTATAAAATAAAATTCAAAGTGATTAGAATTTTACATTTAAGGTTTTTTCCAATATAATCGCAATACGCAAGTACTACTAGTTCAGTGCATTTTTCAGCAACAAAAGTCCGTCGTTGGAAGTTCAAGATTTATTGTAAGTAATACGTTTTAGGTTTGTATAGTAGTAAAATCTGTTTCTCTGTAAAGAATTTATCTTGGGGTCAATAGATATATTGATGGACGAGGAGGAAAGCCAAGGCTAAGAGGAAGTGGCAAGAAAATTCATCATCGTTCCTCAAAAGTGGCTCCAATAAGGAAGATGGTTTACTTAGTAATCTGAAGCTAAAGATAACAGGTCACGGGCGCGCAGTTTGTCGTACTTCTGCCCTCTTACATTTTACTTACGTCCCAGTACCCGGGATTAGATCCAGTCCACCACAATATATATAAACAAAAAAGCCAAATATCTTCAAATTAGGTCGGATATTTTCATTCATTATCGTGTTCTACTCAGTTAGAGCGTATCTAAGAGAATATTTTGTCTAGAAATTAATCCGGTTTCAAGTTTGCTTGGTAATATTATATTTTTTTAAACTTCACACTTTAGCGTGATTGAGTATAGCAGAACTTGATTGCTGACTTGAATTTAGGACTTTGTATATTGATAGCGGTTCCTTTCAAAGTGGAAAAAAGGGAAAATTTTTCTAGTATAAATCGAAACAAAATCCTTGTGCTGACGTAAAGTCAACATATAAAATATCGGAAAACGCCACGGGATTTGAAACCCCGCCATGGAAACAGCCCAAGCGCGATGAAAACTAAAAACACGCGTTTTCAGAGAGCATGCCTCATATTCCGCCTGCGTTCAAATTTATATGTTTTCTTTTAAGTTTTTTCTTACAATTAGTGTGCGGAACACTTTAAAATACTTAGTTGTGCGTACAGTACAACGTGGTCTACTTAATATATAAATTCTAGAAATTCTAGCACACGTAGATCTACAGAAATTAATGACGAAAGCGTGTTCATTTTTGATTAGTTAAATAAATAAACTTATTATTTACAAACTACAAATGGGTTCTTTGCACAGAGTTTTCGTTATGAACTATTAAGTGAAGCTTCCTAAAGTTAAATGTATTAAATAACTTGAATTAAAATTCGCCACTGCATCGGTTTACTTTTGCTCTGGTTATCATATGTACAATGTCCAGCCGACTTGCCGGTGTTAGATAATTTAATATATAGCTGTTTGTTACTTCGCTGATCTTGATAACTCGTTAGCATAATAATGTGCCATTAGATTCTAATTACTTTGCCACGCACTCGCGAGTGTTTTTCTTTATTACCCTTTTTAACCTTTTCTGTATTTAAAATTTTGTTTGTTAAATACTACGTGTTATATAATAATATATATATATAAAAAATTTTATTATTATATATATAGTTTAATATATATATTTTAAAAATATATATTAATATATATTTTATATTATATATATTAATATAAAATATAAAAAAAATATATTATAAATATAAAATATATATAGATATATATTATTATTTATATATAATTATATTTAATAAAATATATATATTTTAAATATATATATATATATTATAAAACAAGCGTATTATTAACAAACAAAATTAATTTACAGATTTAAGAAGGTAATCAAAAAAAACATCTCGCATATTATTTTTAAATATTAAAAATATTATGAATTTTTTAATATAAAATTTTAAAATTAAAATTTAATAAGATTAAAAATTTTACTTTTTTTTATTTGGACAAAGCATGGAAGCTTGATTGAAAATGGAGGGCCCCGGTTTATGACCCCCTAATAATGATTGAAAATTTTTAAAAAATACGGCGTTATTTTTCCCCCACTAAACACGCAAAAAAAATTAGGCAAAAAATTGGGAAGTTCACTCCTTCTACGTATTATTTTTCCCCCTCTGCCTAGTAATTTGATTTTTTTTTTTTTGTTTTCTTTAAAAAATGATACTGAAAGTTGTAGTTTTCATAACATAATTTTTATACAAAAAAAATTTAAAATTCTTTTTTCTTTCAGGAAAGATGATATGATAAAATTTAATTAAATAAAAAATTTAAAATATTAATATCACTATAATTTAAAAAAAGCAAAAAACAATAAAAAAGCTATAGAAATCCCGGAAGAGATGCTAAAGTGTAAAGAAACGTGATACGAGGCGCTTGACCAATTGTGGGCCTTCCAGTTTTGTTATGTAACGCCCTTTTCTTGCTTCACGTCCTTAGCAAGAAAATTTTTGTATTTGCAAACTAGTGACCTGTTCGCGATTCGCTCGCTTGACAATTTCTCGGATTTACGAATTGTACTTAATTGTAATCCTTTTATATTGTATTTTATATGCTAATTGTCTTAAAATTTTTTTTTTTTGGCTTACAATATTTCTATATAAACAGTCTAAAAAATTTTTTACACAATATTTAAACCTTTGCGGAAAGTACTCGCGCGGTTTATTTTTGTTTTATGTTTTAGTACCGTGAAAAAGCTATGTGCATAGAAAAACTCAAAATTTGAAATTCAAAAACAATTAAAACAAATTTTATTTATTGTTTGGGAATTTTGGCAAGTGCGAAAAATTTAAATAAGATTTAAATTATAAAAAAATTTATTTATATATATAAAATATTATATAATATATATATATATATAATATAAAATATTTATAATTATTTTTATTTATTATATTATATATATATATATATATTATTATATTATATATATTTATATATACTTAATCTATAGTGGTTTATTTAGGTCAAGTGGGAAGTATCATCTTATCAATTATCGTCTATACTAAATACATATTCCCAAATTCTTTTCATCTCATGATCGTAACTCAGGGGTTTAGACCCCCCATTAATTTTAATAGGGCGGGGGGGGGGGTTCAAATCCCACGGTGGAAATTTAATTTTGGGATTTTTTTAAAATATGTATTAAGTATATTTTTTTTTTTTACTCCCAATATTTTTTTTTTATTTCTTTTATAGTTAATTTTTTTTAAATATATTAATTATATATATAAAAATTTATTTTTAAAAAATTATATATAATTATTTTTATACATATATTTTTTAAAAAAGTTTTTAAAAAATTTTTTAAAAAAAAAAATTTTTTTTAAAAATTTTAATTTTAATAAAAAACATTTTTTTTTCCAATTTCCCATTTCTATTTTTTTTCATGAACTCGTTAGTCAGGGGGTTAGGCCCCTAATTTTTAATAGTGGCGGCGGGGTTCAAATCCTCAGGGTTTGGGAAAATTTTTTATTTTGGATTTTTTTACATCATTGTTTTTAACGATATTTTTTTCTTCCCCCCCAATATTTTTTTTTGGGCCTATTTATTTTTAGGCTTCCCGGGTAGAAAATACAGGGGGTTGGGAAAAAATCAACGGAAGGAAACAAATACTATCCTAAATATAAAAATAAATCAGCGGGCGAAAACGGGTGGGTTTTTTGGTTCAACCCCCACTCTGGGAAATTCCCCCAGTCGCCGCCAATTTGAATTTTGGTAAAAATTCAAAAAGAATCTTGCACTAGGTTTTCATTCCCTCCATGAAAAAAAAAAAAAAAAATATATAATAACAATAAATCTTTTCTATAGTTTGTGCTGACAGGATAATAAAGCATGTATTTTTCATTAAATTGACTAATAAAATTGCACCACTTTTGGGTCTAAATCAAATTAGAAAGAAATCAAGCTGTTTTTTTAAAAAAACGAAGAAATTACAAGTGGGCGAGTATAATAACACCGCGATACATTACTCAGCCCCCGGGCCAGGAACCCCCTTTAATTTCTTTTAAGGGTTTGGGGGAATTTATGGACAAGGGGGTCATTTAAAATACGTAAAATTCGAGAAGTTACTTTAAATTTACCCCTTTTTAGGGTTCCCGAGCCAGGAAAATTGTTTCTGCAAAAATTCTTGAAAATTTTCCCAAAGAATTATTTTTCCCAAATTTTTTGGAAGCAAATGCTACATTTCCTGCCTTACCTGCTAATAAAATTTTTTTTTGGGAAAAAATTATACCCAAATTTTTGAATAATATTAATTACAAATATTTAAATAGAAAATAAAGATTAAAAATTCCATGGCGCCGCTAAAAAAAACACGAGATAAACCGAAATTGAAATAGTTTGTTTTAATTTGAAACGGCTCAGTTGGTATTTAAACTGCAATCGTATAAACTTATTTTTTGGTTTACATTTCGTTTAATTTTGTTTCGCGTAGTCGTAGATAAAAGTAGAAGATAAAAAATTACATATTTATTTAAGAGTATTCCTTATATTATCAAGATAATTTTAATAAAAATTTTGAAGAAGTGCCATATCGTGGGCTAATCTAGAGGCAGGGGAAGTCATATCAACAAAGCCTTTCTACTTCAATACATAAATGGGCTATTCAATGCATAATAGACTTCCACTCATAGACTTATAATAATAATATTATTTTATTTCTCAATATTTCATAATTGAAGTAACAATATATGATATTAAACATATTAAAAAATCTTTAACACAAACATTTACTCTTGTAAGTAATTGGTAAATTAGGAAATAAGCAATCCCTCGACAATGGTCGATAATTATACACTTGTTATTTATTTTATTTTATATAGCCAATATACGTGATTATTTATAATTGTATTTATCATTTATTTCACCTGCACATTACTTTCATATGTTATATCGTTACAAATTAAGAACATTTCCGGTATAAATCCGAATTGGAACGAAACATCAATCCAAAATTCTTCATAAAACGCAAAGCTGTAGTAAAGTAGGTGTATATCGTAAAATCTACGTACACAAAGAGTGCATATTTCGCCTCTTTTTTTCATCAATGTCGTATAAAGTAGTATGTCGACATGTGAATTGCATTGTATTGTACTGTTCTGTATTGTTATTAAAAGTATTCAAATGCAATATTATTTTATAAAACTATGCAATAGCATAGTATATAGTATAGGTGTAGTGTTGTTATTTACTTCACCAAAATCACTCAGTAAAATTTATGGTTATGTCTTCAGAGTGTGTTTGAACACTTCTTCAGATCTATTTCAATAAAGCAATCTTGTATCCACTAGGGAACCAGCACAATTTCAAATTAAAATTTATAAGAATACAATTATACGATATATAATATCAATATGATGAAGATTCCCTGAAGGTAGCGATCATATATTTATAGCTTTTATTATGTCAGCCTAATTTATCAATTGCGCCCTCACCGTGGAAGGGTCTTGTCAACTTTGTAGAATAATAGAACCCAAAATTTCTTCTAGAGGATTTTAACAAAGAAAACAGGGAAAAAAGCCCAA
>JAXRJS010000038.1:3833904-3847183 GCA_037127375.1 Dione juno | reverse complement strand
TTATTTATATTATAATATATATAATATATATATATATATATATATATATTATATATATATATATATATATATATATATATATATATATATATAATATATATATATATATATATATCTATATATATAATATATATATATATATATATATATATATATATATATATATAGATATATATATAGTATATATATATATATATATATATATATATATATATTAATATAGATATATATATATATCTATATATATATATATATATATATATATAGATATATATATATATATATATATATATATATATATATATATATATATATATATATATATATATATATATATATATATATATAGATATATATATATATATATATATATCTATATATATAGATATATATATATATATATATATATATATATATATATATATATATATATATAGGTATACGGTTACGTGAATCTGGATCCTTGAGCTTCCTCTTTATAGTTCAAATATATGAAAGTAGTACTACTTAGTTCTGGTGTATTTCATAGTCTCGTAACATCACGTAAATTCTCATATTATTTTTACAAGGCATGTTGTCATTTATGGGATATTTATGCATAAACCGCCCATGGTTAAGTCGAACTAACTAAGCACGGTCAAACGAGTTCACTAGCTCTTTGAAGTGTAAATTCGGGAAATGTAAACTGTTGTAAACCTAAATTTTGTTAGTAGTTTGTGTACTTTAAAAATTCTTAGCCAATAAGAATTTAAATGAGAGAAAAAAAAGCTTTGAACTGTTTAACAAAACATTAATTTTGCAGTCGATGTAAAAATTCGTTGGTAGCAGGATGACCATAATAATGTCAGCTTGGAGTTTATGATGCGTGCTTGTATGATGTTTATAGAAAATTCCGAAGAATATTACTAAGGATATTAGTGACTTTTTGTTAGTGTATATATTGTAGTTTTACAATAGATTTTCCAGATTCCAGATCCTTGAATTTTATATATCAAAATATCAATAAAAATGTACATTGGGCTAAACAAAATTTTACTAAGGCGCCATTTCCGTATTTATATAGTTTAGCTGGACATTATGGTTTATCATGAGATGTTCCAGATCTTTGATGTTTATATGACAGTGAAAAATGCTTACCACGCACAACTACAACAAATAAGCCATTTTATTATTACCTTAGTTTAGCTGATCCAGTCATCAGGTCAGGTACATCAGGTGTTCCAGATTCTTGATTTTTATATGTTAATGGAAAGTGCTTTTCATTTTGAAACCTTTATATTATGGCAGCATTTTTTCTTTATTTCATTTGCATAACTTCTTGTAAAAGTATTCAATGTATGGACACATGGTTTTATGTATTAATAAACTAATAACAATAACAAACTAATAATAATAAATAAAATAACAAACTATTTTATTATTTCATATATTAATATGCATTACGATACCGTCGTGTCGCAGCGACAGGGCGTCTGGATGTAAAAGCATAATTTGTGTGTTCGGTACCACTTTCGTTTTATTTCAATCGATTCATTAGTAAAAGAGCTATGTCAATTGAAAGTAATTAAAATGTCAAAATTGCTACAAAACAGCTGTTTTATTTAATTAAAATCTTATACTCAAAATTCACTTTCCACGAGGACAAAAATGCGGACGCAGCTAGTAGTAGATATATTTAGTCATTCCTTGTTTATCGTGTGAAACATGATAAGTACTTTGACATTAATCTATAAACACGCACCGATCATAAATTAATAATTTTAATAATTACACAATACGTATTGATTTAAATAATGGAGGAAAATGGATATATATTAAGTTTGATTTTGTCCAATACCTTAAATTTAGTAAAAAAAACTCTAAATAAAAAGTAAAAAAGAACAAAACAGTAAAATAGTAACAGGCTCGTGAGGGATTTGAACCCCCGACCGCCACTACCAACTGATCAGATGGGTGCTCTAACCGCTGAGCTAACGAGCCATTAAGAATCTTTAGTAAAAAGTTCTGATATATAAAAACGCTTTATAAGATTTTCACGTTTTTTTAGTTCTTATATTGTCTGGACATATGTTAATAGATAACTACAGACAAAATCAATAAAAAGGCTATATATATATATATATATATATATATATATATATATATATATATATATATATATATATATATATATATATATATATATATATATATAATATATATATATATATATATATATATATATATATATTATATATATATATATAGTATATATATATATATATATATATATATATATATATATATATATATATATATATATATATATATATATATATATATATATGATCACCTCGGTAGATGGTATAGCGAGTAGAACCTTTTTATATTGCTCCCAGAATGACTCCTTTTCGGCCCCGCTACAACCAGCCTGGGGAGCGTAAGCACTGATTAAGTTGGCGATAGCTCCCTCAACCAGTACCTTCACCCGAATCAGGCGGTCGCTGCGTCGGTCAACTTCGAGGAGACTATTCCGTAGCTCTTCAGATAAAACTACTGCTACACCAGTTTTACCGGAAGGAGACCCAGTGTATATGAGCTGGTAACCCTGTCCGATGATACGGGACTTATTGCCCTTCCAGCGGGTTTCCTGAAGGAAAGCACACTGGACCCGACGCCTCATGAGTACATCTGTTAGTTCCCTGCATCGTCCGGTTAGAGAGCCAATATTCCACGTTGCAAAGCGGAGTTTCCTTCTGGGTACTTTCATCTTTAGCCGTGTCCGTACTTGACACGGTAGCTCTTGCCCATTTAACACAGGTGTAGGGCGATGTGCCTGCGCGTCGTTCAGCGGCGACGCCCTAGCAGTACCCAGCAACATCTTTTTCCTTTCCATATGAGTGGCAGGTGGCGGCTTTTTAATGGAGCGATTGCCATCTGACCTCCAAAACCCATTTTTGTGGGAAAAGCCAAGGATGAGAGGGGAAAAGATTAGTAGAAAAGGGGGGGGGGGGGGTAAGGACACCACTTTCATGGATTGGGAAAGATATATATATATATATATATAATATATATATATATATATATATATATATATATATATATATATATATATATATATATATATATATATATATATATATATATATATATATATATATATATATTCGACAATATTACTATTTTTGCAAAGTGCTTGTCCGTGCCTTTGTGCCCGTTAATCTCAGCAACGGCTAAGCTAACTTCTGGTAGTAGTCCTTTATTTACTTAACAAAAATCTATAATTCACCTTCAAGTCACAGTCAATTACACGGTAAAATCTGGTCAGGAAGGCAAATACTTTGCCATCAAACCAAACCAACCACCATTGCGTATGTAGTCATATGCTGCCTCACTGCGCCACATACTGCAATAACCTGGAAAAAGTAATCTTATTATTCCATATATAAATTCATAGATATAATAATTTTAAGAAGCATATATTTCGAATAAATACCTATACAAACTTTAATGGTATTGAAGGGCTCTTCGTCTAGGATTCTTTTTAACATGATTTTTAATTATTTTATTGGTATCTATAGTCTGATGATTTAATAGTCAAGTATAAATTATCATGTTTATCGAATGTATGACGTCATGTACTAGAAAACATATTGCCAATTCATTTCTATGGTCATGACTCCTTAGCTCAGCGGTTAGAGCACCCATTTAATTTTAATAGTGGCGGTCGGGGGTTCAAATCCCTCACGAGTCGGCATTATTTAAATTGGATATTTTTTACAATATTATGATATACTTATTATATTAGTAATCTCCTGAGAAAATAACAAAACATTTTTTTTAACTTATTATTTTAGTCTCTCTGATAGCTTTATTATGTGTCGCTTTTAAGACAGACAAAAAATCACAAAGATTAACTGTGACGATGTAAGAAATATGAAACAAATTTAATAATGACTAAATTTTGTTTAACTAATTATGTGAAAATATATCACCGCGATAAAAATGAACGCTTAGGCTTTTCCACTTATATAGGGAGATATAAATTTTCCGTGTGTCATTTAATAATAAATATCGATGTACGTAAAAAGATTAATATTTTGAACACTATATAGTAGAATATGTTTTACCGATTCACTTTATTAGACTGCGTTTCATATATGCAGGGTCAGCAGAGGAAACCTAGGCTAGGCCACTCCGTTGACTCGCCCAATTTTCAACGGACACTGCGAAACTTCAACAACCACGATTTAAACAGTCGAATATATATTTAATATATAATAATATCTATATAGATAATTATATATGTACCTATCCCCCTATATATATATAGGTAGTATATATATTACTATTATATATATCATATTATATAATATACTAATATATATATTAATATTATTATATATCTAATATATATTATCATATTCTATTATATATATATAGATTATATTATATATATATATATATATCTATATATATATATATATATATATATATAGATATATATCTATATATATATATATATTATAATATATATATATATATATATATATATATATATATATATATATATATATATGTATATCTATATATATATATATATATATATATATATATATATATATATACTATATATATATATATATATATATATATATATATATATATATATATATATATATATATATATATATATATATATATATATATATATGTATTTATATATATATATATATAGCCTTTTTATTGATTTTGTCTGTAGTTATCCAATAACATGTATTCGGACAATATTATAACTAGAATTACATGAAAATCTTATAAAGCTTTTTTTAATTAAGAATATTTTTATTTGGAAAAATATATATATTAGTATTTTTGCTTGTAGTTTTTAATGGCTCGTTAGCTCAGCGGTTAGAGCACCCAGCCAGCCAGACGGTAGTGGCGGTCGGGGGTTCGAATCCCTTACGAGCTTGTAACTATTTTACTGTTTTGTTCTTTTTTACTTTTTATTTAGAGTTTTTTTTAACTAAATTTAAGGTATTTAATATATATCCATTTTACTCGATTATTTAAATCCATACGTGTTGAATTAAAATTATTAATTTATAATCGGTGCGTGTTTATAAATTAAAGTCAAAGTACTTATCTATATACTGATATAGACTGCAAAATTAATGTTTTGTTAAACAGTTCAAAGCTTTTTTTTCTCTCATTTAAATTCTTATTGGCTAAGAATTTTTAAAGTACACAAACTACTAACAAAATATAGGTTTACAACAGTTTACATTTCCCGAATTTACACTTCAAAGAGCTAGTGAACTCGTTTGACCGTGTTTATATAGTTCGACTTAACCATGGGCGGTTTATGCATAAATTATCCCATAAATGACAACATGCCTTGTAAAAATAATATGAAAATTTACGTGATGTTACGGGACTATGAAAATACACCAGAACTAAGTAGTACTACTTTCATATATTTGAACTATAGAAGAGGAAACTCAAGGATCCAGATTAACGTAACCGTATACCTAAATCCAAATACCGGATAGATACTTGGCAAGAAACTCTCTGGTCGAATATTAAAAGCTACATTATAATCTTCGTTCCCACTTTCCGCCATTCGAGGAATCGCCTGTTGCGTGGCGGAGCTGAACGCTTTGTTACCAGAGCGAAGAAAATGGAAATAATTCATTCTCCTCAGGTGGGAATCGAACCCACAAACCGTCGGCAGGCCAACGCTGTGCCTCTGCGCTACGATGGTCCTCAACGGAGTGGGGAACGCAGTGTCTTAACATTAGGTTCCTTCAACCTGCGGTTCCCTCTGCTATGTGCTGGATACAGCGTGAAAGTAAATATATATAAATATAATATATATATTATACATAATCGACATTTCTGAGTGCAGTAGATACAGACACCAATTTAAATTTACTTATTTTATAAATATAATATAAAATGGAATAATATTGAAACAAATATACGTGCTAATAAATAAAAATAAAGAAAGAAAAATTGTGCAAAGGCAAATGGACATTATAGCCAAAAAACTATTCCTAATTAAAAAACGCTTTATAAGATTTTCATGTTTTTTTAGTTATTATATTGTCTAGACATATGTTAATAGATAACTACAGACAAAATCAATAAAAAGGCTATATATATATATACATATATATGTATATATATATATATATATATATATATATATATATATATATATATATATATATATATATATATATATATATATATATATATATATATATATTTATATATATAACATATATATATATATATATATATATATAATATATATAGATATATATATATATATATATATATATATTATATATATATATAGCATATATATATATATATATAATATATATATATATATATATATATATATATATATATATATAGATATATATATATATATATATATATATATATATATATATATATATATATATATATATATATATATATATATATATATATATATATATATATATATATATATATATATATATATATATATATATATATATGTATATGTACATGTAAGTAGCGCCCCGCCCACGTATTCGCCCGTTTATACATACATTACATACATATTACATGAATATTTATCTATTAAGCCAACCTTGATTCGTTTTCAAAAGCATGGATGTTCTCGGATTTTCTCTAATAAAATATGTAAATAATATACCTATACATACAAATAAATGTTATTTTCGAATAGCTTTGTCTAACATATTTACTCTCACTTTTGTATACATATGTTGATGTTCGAATAGTAAGTAAGTAATAGTATCACATTATTGTCGTTTTTATTAAAAAGTAATTTCAACCACTTACCAACGAATTTTTACACCGACTGCAAAATAAATGTTTCGTATAACAGTTAAAAGAATGTTATTTCTTTTATTAAAATTATTATTGGATAAGTATTTTCAAAGTACACAAACTAGTGACAAAATTTTAGATTACAACAGGGATTTCCCGAATTTACACTTCAAAGAGCTAGTGAACTCGTTTGACCGTGCTTAGTTAGTTCGACCTGACCATGGACGCTTTATGCATAAATTATACCGTAAATGTCAACATGCTTTTTAGAAATAATATGACAATTTACGTGATCTGTCGAGCCTAAGAAAATTGTATGCATTATCTAATAATAAATAAATTGGCCTGATTGTAAACGATGGTGGTGGATTCAATTTTTACTCGGGGAGGATTAATTATTTTCGTTTCTGCTACGAAATATCTACGAAATGCTGCCATAGCGAAAATAATTGAACGTGATAAGCACTATTCAATGATATTTAAAAATCAAGTATCTGGAAAACCTGACGTAGAACTACAATAGAACATATAAGCTATAAAAAACGAGAAAGTGGCAACCACACGAAATACGAAAATGACAAAAGTCGTTTAATCCATGATGGATAACCAATTGATATTTTGATACATAATATCAAGGACCAGGAATACCTCATATATATATATATATATATATATATATATATATATATATATATATATGTATATATATATATATATATATATATATATATATATATATATATATATTATATATATATATATATATATATATATATATATATAATATATATATATATATATATTCTTTATTGCTCACAATACAATAAACATATATGCACAAAAGGGGGATCAATGCAATCTCATAAATCTCAATGAAAAAAGATAGTAGTCCGTTGGGTGGCCAGGATCATTAAGTCCACGACAACAAAGTTGCTTGCGTTATTGTTTTGTATTCTAAATAAAGAGAAAGAAATTTCAAAGATAAATTTCGCATTCCATTTGCCATATTTCAATTAGAATAAGTATATTATTTTTTATATTGCATATGTAATGCAATAAAAGAATTATGAAAACTAATTAAATAAAAATATAAATTGAAATGGAATGAGCCCCTGCCCACCTTGATTACAATTAAAATTGGTGACAAAAAATTAAGAAACATAAAAACTTAATTCAAACAGGGTCAACCAAATTTCGGATTTATATGATTTTTTTTTTTTTTGTTATTTTGAATGTTTATATTAGGGATCTAATAACCACTACTCCATGGTGTTCAAAATATTAAACTATTCATATTTTTACGTCCGTCGTTATATAAGTACACTACGAACAATTAGCGGTCCTGTTAGAACACCCGGGCTTGAAACAGGAGTTAGACATGCAAGTAGAAACTATAAAATACTATTCATGAATATTTTCACGAACAATATTCTCCTCAAGTCTCATAAAAACAACGAAAAAACAACTCAAATCTAAAATTAAAAACTAAAAAATAACCTTCGTGCAGCCAAAGCTTTAAGCGATAATCATCTCAGTTACCGAGTGTCTAGGGCGTTACGACCACGTTACGGTACGGTACCCTGAAATTAATTCAAAGAATATCGCTACAGATAGCGGAATATCACAATAATTTTGTAAAGTCAAAAAATATTGTGATTGTTTATTCAATTCTCTATATTTATAGAGGTAAGCTTGTCATGATCAATGAGGAAACTAATGAACAATATATAATCACTTCAAAAATGCCTGAACAAAAACAAAATCAATATCAAAATATTCTTTACTTAAATAGGCTATTACAAGCCAGATAATAAGAGCCAAATAAGCAATGACCTGAGTCTCTGAGAACTGGCCTCATATTGACTTTCAATGCAACCCACCAACTTTAGGGGACATAAACCAACAAATTATAAAGAAACCATCTAAAACCAACTCCTGGTAGTAGTCCTTTATTTAGTTAACAAAAATCTATAAGTCACCTCCACAAATTATACGGTAAAATCTGGTTTCGGTTCGGTTTCTTGATACTGCAAATGAAAATGACCAACTTTATGATTAGTAATAGTTATTTCAGGCCGAATTACCAAGAAGGGTATTTACCTGGAATTTCTGGACGCCTGGAGTAGAATAGTTTGTTAAACGAAAGAGGCGAGTACAGGTGATAGGCAAACTACGGTGTGTTGAATACAAAACGATCAGTACAAAATGAGCTAATGATATTCGCTTTAAAATGGTATCATTTTCTCACTATAGTTAGCAACATAATCACGTCATACTATTAAAAAATAAATTCGCTAAAACCTCAATAGTTGCATGATAAGAGTCAAATGACTCGTAGCACTAATAACTTTTCAAATATAAATCGAATCCGAAATAAAATACTGCATGTTGTCTTTGGCTAAATGTTACTAAAATACTTGAATGGCTGAGGCAGCAAAATCCTAAATGTGTGAACTTATTCGTCCATATATTGTGCTTAATAAAAAAAATTAAAATGTATATAACGCCATCTCTTGACAAGACACAAATAATTTACATTGAAATTATAATAGACTATATAGACTAAAGCTTATATTTAGTGAAACAAAATTTATAACCCTATCTGGTTCAAAATTTTTAAGCTATAATGTAGATATTTTTCAAGATTGTTGCTTATCCCCCATAATATTTAATATCGCCGTACTTCATCCATACCATACCAGAGTGGTGAAATGAAATATAAAATTCCAACGAGTGAGAATCAAACCAATCACCATTGCGTATGTAATCATATGCAGCGTCACTGCGCCACAATCTGCAATAACCTGGAAACTGAGTAATCTTAGTATGTCTTATAATATTTGTACAATTTATCTATAGTCATGATGATTTCATCATACTTATCGAATGTATGACGTTATGTACTAGAATACATACTGCCAATTCTTTTCTATCGTCATGACTCGTTAGCTCAGCGGTTAGAGCACCCATTTAATTTTAATAGTGGCGGTCGGGGGTTCAAATCCCTCACGAGTCGGAATTATTTAAGTTGCTTAATTATTTAAATTATTGCAGTCCTATAATAAAGACGTAAGAGGACTCAGAGAAGCCTTGGCTACCTCTAAAAATACACCCCAAAATATTTCAGCAATGACCGTCAGCGTGGTGAAAGTGCTGGAGGAGTTACAGCCGCTCTATTGTCCTGTCCGTGGACTAGTATAGAGGCTCGTTTGGCTGGCATCGAACGCGGTCTCTTGCCCTCAAACAGTCTGCGTCCGCCCACTTAGCGTCAGACCTAGAGGACCACGCGTGGACCATCTTCCAACAGCTTGTCACCCCCGAAACTACGTCAAAATAGTGGGGACCGAAGTCGAAAATAGGCGGAGACCGAGGCTCAATAAGACCGGATGTCATTAATGATCAGAAGCGTCCTTTGAACCAACATTCTCTTTCAAGCTTCAACCCGGATACTCTAACACTACAACAGCTCACGTTTGCATAAAACCGAGAAGAGGAGGTTGTACTTGGACTACATGGTTAGGAGGGAAAGAAAAGTAAAAAGTCTCCCTCACCCAGCGGAGCGCCAACGTGACAGTTTGAAATGTTCCCTAGAACTAAGTCCTAACCCATCCCCTTACAGAGTCGGTTATAATAAACTTTAACGGCAGAGTCACTGGCGAAGGGTGGATCCCTATTCTCAGCATGAGCGGGGAGCGCCGCACTGTATTGATCTGGCGCAGTTGGGTATCACCGGAAGGCTAAACCGTTGCTCCGAGGCATTTCAGGTGCTCGGTTGTTGGAGTTATCTGCCCGTTCACTCTGCAGAACAGGCAGATTTACTAGCAGAGCGTGAACGGTAGTGTTAGAAGGGTCTGGCTGTAGTCACCAACCTCCATAAGACTGCCACTTTGAATTATTGGGACTTGATGATTCAGTACCAGAAAAGGTGCTATTGCCGTCTCTAATGCTGGTAGTCTGTACTCTGATGCTGTTACAAGTGCGTTCTAGCTTCGCCTTGGCCCCAGATTCTGGATACAGCGTGGTGCGGTGTCCAGCGATTGCTCTAAGACAATCGATCTAAGGTCGAATTTTGATAGGCTGGACCAGGCGTTGATGTCTCTGCCAGGGTCAGGTTCTTGAGGATCCGTCCTTTTGCGTTTGTTCAGATGTCTGACACTTGGCCATGCCAGGCCACAGTGTCCTTCAACAACTGGTCAGGGACCATCTAAGTTTCCGATTGTTTTGAGGGGCACGAGTCTCCACTTGCCGTTCTAGCCCGCTGCATGTTGTGCAATGTACCTCAAATAGACCATCCGTACATATAATGGGTGTGCAGAGTGGCCGTCCACCACCTGTCAGGGATCAAGTGGCTCTTGAAACAAGAGCCCCTCTGATCCTGAGACCATCAGGTGGTAGAGGAAGGTGATATGTCATCATAATTACTATAAATCAATCAAGCTTCCTACAGGCTAATCTTAACCACTCTCCCCGCCACTAGCGTCAGGACTTTACACTGCAACATCTATGTCGTAGTGGATTATCTATATCGTGTGCGTGTCTGGTGAGCCTTATTTGGTCCCTCCTAATCCTCGTTGGTTTGGCTGATTTTGGACGACTCTGTTGAGTTATTATTAGCACCCAACACCAGCGGGCTGCCTATCACAGCCTGTAAAGAGGCTCGGGTATGTCGTGTACAGTTGTGTAGATTTCCTTTGTAATTGGCGTTCACCATTTCTCCCAACAAAGGTGGGACCGCCGCAAGTTTGGGCGGGACTTCGAGATCGTTCTTGATTCCGTCAGACCTTTTGCGGTGGGGTCGACAGTCGGCCGAACTAAAATAATTGTTCTTGGCGATTTTCAATCCAGGAGTCCCCCACCCGTGCCTGGGGGAATCCCTACATCAAATACCAAGTCAAATGCTTACGTTTTGGCTCTCCTCTCCGGGACTGTCCCTTCTCAATGTGGGGACAAACATTCACTTGTGTTCGACATAACGGGGGGTCCGTGTTGACCTATCTTTCGCATCTCCATCCGTCACGCATTGTGTAGGAATTGGAGAGTATAAGAGCCTTGGAGACCTTGTAGATCACCTTTATATTAGGTTTGATATCTCATTTTCGGCTCGGCTCGGCTCATTTCAAAAGTCCCAATGTGGCTCTCAGGCCATCTTAACGTACACTGGAGCTAAGAGTCTGCGATTGGTGGCAAGTGGAGCTTTCCAAGCGATATGGTGAGCTGGTCCCAATTAAGGTTACAGCCAGCTACACAGTATAATAACAGAGATATCCGATTGCTGCCATGCGGAGAGCCCTGCGAAGACCATCCCGCCCGCCAGTGTACTGGTGGACGGACCGAGATTGCTGCACTGATGCGGGCGACCTTTCATCGGCCCGACGGGCGTACACAAGGTTTAGAAGGAGAAAACGGACTTCGACTCTGCTCTTGAAAGCCTGCTGCAGGGCATGTACAAAGAAATCAAAAAGGCTCTGTAGCCTTGCAATTAGGCTTGCGAATCGTCGCCTTCCGGAACTTGTTAGAGGCGGATCTTAGCAAGTTTTGTCCATTTGGGGGGGGGGGGTACGCCCCTACTCGCCTGCAGAAAAAACTCCACGTGTCAGGTGGCTCCTCTAAAAACATAAAACTCTTTCAACAGTTTTTCTTCTACGGCCTTGTGTAGGTCCTATTCCATAGCCCGCTAAGGCAGTCTCGCCTATAATGGCTCCAAGTCCGATATGGAAAAAAAAATGTGGAAGATGTCGAGGTTCCCTGCATAACTGACGAGGAGATGAATTTGGCTCTCAGAGATTGAATGCCAAGAAAACGGCTTCCTGACCAGATGGTATTCCGGTAGCGTTTTATCCATCGCCCTGTAATCCTTAGTGACAAACTCGGAAGTATTCGAATCAATGTTTTATTAACTGGACAGTTTCCTAAGACTTTTGGGAAGCGGTCGGGTCCCATTGATGCCCTGAACGCCTTGAAAACCCGGTCGTTTGCTGCTACAGCAAGACGATTCTCTCGCCGTCTCGTTAGATGTGTCAATGCCTTTAACAGTCGCCGTTGAAAGACGCTAAGAGAGGCACGCGGTTCCATTGGGTTCCTCTCTATCTCCGGCGGCTTTTAGATGACTACCTCCAAGGATAGAGTAGTCATATGGATTGGGGAAATGGCCGGATCGGTCCGAAACCGAAGTGTCGTTTGTGGGGTTCCACAAGGGTCGGTTTAGGGCCCTTTTACTGTGGAACTCGTTTTACTGATATGCGTCCTGCCTGTCGTCTTCCACACTTTGTTACACTTTGTCACGGCCCGTGGTCCATCCTACCAGAGGCGGGCACGCTTGGGCTGAACCGCGGCACGCGGCTTGTTATTGGCCGCATCGCAGCGCTGGGTCTAAGTCTCTATGCCTAAAACTGAGTCCCTATTTTTTCATGGCCGCGCAAAGGGCCCCCACGTAGGGCTACTTGCGCAG
>JAXRJS010000038.1:3822500-3830927 GCA_037127375.1 Dione juno | reverse complement strand
TATGTAAGTTTTATTATTTTTACATCTTTTATAGAGAACAAATCCGAGAACATCCTGCTTTTGAAAAACACGCATCAAGGTTGTGCTTAATAGATAAATTATTCCATTATATGTATGTAACTATTATATCTCTATGATATATATATAGATTATAACTACTCTATATCTAGAGTATATAGATATATTATATATATATATAATAGATATAATATATTATATATACTAATATATATTATCCTAATAGTCTAGTGATATATTTTTTTTTTTTTTGATTTGGGTCCTGTAGTATCCAATAACCACTGTCTTCATAACCTATTAATACTAGACTTACCTGAAAATCTTTATAAAGCGTTTGTTTAATAAGAATATTTTTATTTGGAAAAATATATCTTTGTATTTTTGCTTTAGTTCTCTGTCTGTAGCTCAGTCGGTTTAGAGCAACCCAGCCCCGTAGACGTATTGGCTGTCGTGTTTCGAATCCCTCTCGGCCTTGTCCTTTTTACTGTTTTGTTCTTTATTTCCTTTTTATTTAGAGTTTTTTTGTAACTCACTTTAGTTAATTGACAAATCAAACTATTCCTGTTTACTCGATATTTACATCCATCCGTATTGAATTCAATTATTATTTATAATCGGTGCGTGTTTATAATTAATTTCAGTACTTTCATGTTTCACCGATAACAAGGAATTACCAAATTATCTACTACTATCGGCGTCCTCATTCTTTTGTCCTCGTGATAAAGTGTAAATTTGGAGTCTACGATTTAATTAATAAACAGAGTCTGTTTTTGTAGCAATTTTGGTCATTTTGAAGTCACTTTCAATTGACATAGCTCTTTGTACTACTGAATCGACTTGAAAGTACACAAGAGTGTACCGAACGCACAAATTATGCTTCTTACATCCAGAACGCCCTGTACCGCTGCGACCGACGCATGAATGCATATTAATTATGAAATTATGAAATAAGACAATAATTTGGTTATTTTTTATTGTTATACTTTTCATTGTGTATTAGTTTTATTATACATAAAACCATGTTCCATACATTGAGACTTTTCAAGAAAATATTGCAATGAAAGAAGAAAAAAAATGCTGCCATAATATATAAGGTTATCAAAATGAAAAGCACTTTCCCTTACCTATACAAATCAAGAATCTGAACACCTGATGTACCTGACTGCTGGAGACTGGATCAGCTAAACTAGGTATAACTAAACATGGATTATTTGTATGTAGTTGTGCGTTGTAAGGCATTTGTCACTGTCTAATAACTCAAAGATCTGGCACATCTCATGATAACCATAACTGTCCATTCTAACTAATATAAATACGGAAATGCGCCTTATTCAAAGTTTTGTTTTTTAGCCCCATTGTACATTTTTTTAAATTGATATGTTGTATTATAACATTCAAGAGTCTGGAATCCTGAAAAAGTCTATTGTAAACACAATATATTACACTCAACAAAAAGTCACTAAGTATCCTTAGTATATTCTTCTTCGGATTTCCTATAACATCAGACAGCACGCATCATAAACTCCAGCTGACATTATTAATGGTACCCCCACCACAGCCTGCTACCAACGAATTTTTTTCCATCGACTGCAGAAGTAATGTGTTGTTAAACGTCAAAGCTTTTTTTTTTTCTCTCATTTGTAATTCTTAGTGGCTAAGAATTTTAAAGTACACACACTACTAACAAAATTTAGGTTTCAACATTTTACATTTCCCCGAAGTTACACTTCCAAAGAGCTAGTGGAACTCGTTTGCACCGTGCTTAGTTTAGTTCGCTTACCATGGTCGTGTAATGCTGCAAGACACATGCCTTGTAAAAATAATATGAGATTTACGTGATTTACTATACTATGAAACATACACCGAACTAATATTACGACTTTCATAATATTTGAACTATAAAGAGAAGCTCAAGGATCAGATTCACGTAACCGTATGCCTAACTCCCAATACCGGACAGATACTTGGCAAGACACTCTCTACCTGGTCAATAGTAAAAGCTATATTATATCTTCGTTCCCACTTTCCGCCATCGAGGAATCGCGTGTTGAGTGGCAAAGCTTAACGCTTTGTTACCAGAGCGATAGAAATGAAATAATTCATTCTCCTCGGGTGGGGAATCGACCCACAAAATCGTCGCAGGCCAACGCTGTGCCTCTGCGCTCGATGGTCCTCAACTGAGTGGTGAACGGAGTGTCTTACCATTATGGTTTCCTTCCAACTACGGTTCCCTCTCCTATTTCGGGATACAGCGTGAAAGTAAATATATATAAATATTTTCTGTAGAATATCGTCATTTCGGCGTGCATTAATACAGACACCATTTAAATTTACTTATTTTATGCAATTCCTTATTCGTAGAACTTCAGACAAATAAATTTGAAGTATATGGAAACCAAAGATATGTGCTCCTAAATAAAATAAAGACAGAAAAATTGTGTAAAAGCACACTGGATTTTATAGTCAAATTTCATCATGAAAAAGTCCTGAATCTCAAGCGCAAATTTCATTTATTTGACGTTAGGCACAGACGGCTCACCGTCTACGTGTTGTAGGACTGTTTTGTGCTAAAAATTACGTGAGATATTTAAAATAACATGGGAACTCCTATTAGGATATTGCGATTAACATCTTTGACGAGCAATTACAATAGAACATTTACGAATTTCTTGTAACTATGAATAGATTTCTATTCCAATAGGGTTATATTTATACCTGCATGGGAAATTTATTGCACCACTGTTCTATTGTCCTGAGAAGACCTAACAGTGTACAAATATTCCAATCTTCTTCTCAACTTCCCTCTATTCACGCAGGTAATGCCAATTTGGTTGTTCCGGTCATATGCTTCATCGAACTTGATTGACATTTTAGACCGTCTATAATGGACTGTATCGGGACTTCGAACCCCTTGAATCGATCAGCGCAGATGATCATTATGCCTTAGCTCTTATTTTGTTGTTAGCATCTCTGAGGAGAAATTATTAGAACTATTGATTTGACACGAGAAATGCTCCTTTATTAAATTTTTATACATTTTTAAAACTTTAGTTTTCACGCTCTAAGGAAAGGAACATTCAAGAATACATCCATCGTATATTGTCAGAATAGCTAGACTAACAAAACAGTGTTTAATTAATATCACGCTGTATCTCGCAAAGCCTAGCAAACCGTGAACCAAACGGAACCTAGTGAACGGCATCTTCCGTTCCCCGCTCGGAACCGCAACCGTGAACTTCGCTTCGAATGGCTTATAGAGTGGAAAATGAAAATAATTCTTTCTCCCCTAGTGGAAATTGAACTCACGACCAATAGCAATAACCGAGTTTCAGTCGTGACGCTGGGGCCCTTAAATTGCTATATATACATTGTAATATACTGTTTTTCAGACAGCAATATTGAGAAACAAATATAGCCTGTATAGGGCTCGAGATCTACGTGACTTTTAATATGTAGAGGTTTACTTAGTCTTCATCAAATACGTTTTCCATTCAGGGAATATTCCCGATCTCATTACAGATTTGTAAGAATATATTTTGTTATAACTTCATGTATTAGATATTTTTAGCATTTGTATCCACAGGTAATACCTATTAGAAAATAACCAGAGTAAATATCTTCACCATTTTGTCATCATTGCATTTGATATAATTAGGCTTACTATTTTTTATTTAAAAAATTGCAAATTGGCTTAATTGGCAATTGTGAATGACATTTTATTACTGCCCCGTTGAATGAATTGCGACTTAGTGTCCGCCGAACCTGATTTTCAAAAGAAACGACCTGAAAAGACCGACCGATTTTCGGCAACGTTCCTCCTTTCGGCCCGAAACGAAAACGACACCTCATATTTTCTTACAAGATTATGTTTTTTGAGTGAAAACTTAGAAACATTATTAATTTAGTGTTTTTTTTCATTTAATCATATTAATAGCCTTCAAAGAATTTCGTTCAAATACTTAAATACTTATTTATGTTGTTACCTAAATCACAACTCTTATGGTGAGTAACAACACAACTATAATATGAATACCTAGTAAATAAGTATATACCCCTTATATTCCTTATAAGCGTGCTAATTTGCCAAAATAAACACCATTATTAACTTTACTTGTACTTTGTTATTGGAATAGTTTTTATTGAACTTAGAGCTCTAAATCCCATAAATTTCCTCCCCTAATAACTATAGTCCGTATAAGTACCTAATTAATAAAAATAGCTTAAAGAACACATATCAAACTGAGACACAGCGGAATTTGACCCGCGCTCATGGAAACGCGTCCCAAGCGACCTCTGAATCCTACACATCCGTCTTCTTCCTTACGCTGCGCCAAAATGTATACTCTACGTTATACAACTTTAAAACTGTATAAAAATGACCTAACACTGTTTTGTTTATTATATTAATCGTTATGTTAGCTTGCTTGTATTGTATATTAATTATTTTTCTAATGTTTACTACATCTCTACTCATCTTAATCACATACAAACTTACCGAATGTAAAACAAAGTCCAAGAAAACTCACAACAACAACGCTTGCGTACACAAACAAGTCTCGACATGATTAGTCCTTTACTTCACTGATCATGACCGAGCCTGTCGCAGCAACTGCCGAATGCAGTTTTCGGTTTCGGTCGTAGTTTCGGCAGGTTTTGCCACCGAAACCGAAAACTAACGAAAGTAGTTTTTTTTTTGGCCGGACTCAACCGAAACCGAAACCGGGGGATGCTTCTCGTTCGGACACAGTGTGCGAGCGATGGGTGATATATTAAGTTTTTTTTTAAAGCAGTTTTTTCATATCTAGGCCGAGCCTAACATTTTACACTGTAAGTACATAGGCATCCAGGTTATTTATTCCCTAGATCTACTTTTTTATGAACGTGTTAAAACATATATTGTACTTGTTTGTTATTAGCATTACTTCGAATCAATTTGAACTGTATGCGTCCAATTTGCACTCAGATTACAAACATTATTCTAACCATATTTTAACAATTTGCAGCGAAAGCTTATTGCATATAAAATACCTATTTGACGAGAAACCATCCCTGCAAGCCGAGACGCTGAGAAAGCATCTTAAGGACTTTCCTTACTTTTCCTATGCGCTTTTCCTCAGTAGCTACTGATATTCTAAGGAATCTATGCCCCTCTTTGGAGGTCTGTGAAGATGAGCCACGCTTTAGCATTCATAAAACAAGCGTTGTAGCCTGAATTTTCCAGTCAAACTTAAACTTTATTTTTTTATTCAGATCTTGATGCTTTACCGCTTTGCTTATAATTTTATATTCTACAAGCGACCCTCTCGCGCTTTCCGCCACTTAAGTTAACTGAATTGGCGTTGTGTTTCGATATGTTACAAACGAACTCAACTTGTAATGCTCGCTATTTTTCGTAATATAAATCGATATTTATTTCTTAAATAAAGTAGCCAAGTTTCCTTACTTCTTATTACATCCAGTCCCTCTCCGGAATAAGCCCGTCCAATCGGTTCAGCTTTTCCATAATTAGGCCGGAACAACAAAAGATAAGACAAATAAAGTGTTTTTGGATATGTGTTTCAGTTTATAATATTTGTAAGCATGGAGTATAAAGCGTTCTTTTAATATTACAAATCATACTTGTTTATGTTTTTAACTTTATGGTTTTATTAATTAATGTATCCATTTTTTCTATACTTTTCGGGCTTAAATGTAAATTTCTGCTTTAGTTTTCAAACACTGTCTTAAGTTTGGATACAATTTTAATTTTTTTTTGGTCATTAAAGCTCATGTAGTGTTGCTTTATGTATGTGGACCCTAATTGCCAAGGGCGGGTCGCCTTCCCCAAGCTTGACCGCTCTTTGTATCACACTTGACCTCCGCATTGGGCCTAGCAGCCTCCGTCGCCGTGGTCAAGATCCTCTTGGTACTCGATGGCCGCGGTCAGTGGAGAAAGAAGTACTGTGAGTTTTCGATGGCCCACGATCCTGCCATTATTAATTATGTTTATCTATTTAATAACTTTTTATATGAATAAACGTTTTTCTATTATTAGTTTTGAGGAGCCAATTTTTTTGTGTTGATTTTCCCACTCATTAAGTTTCTAAAAGAACAGAAGCGGTAACAGTGTAATCTTAGTTTTGACCGGCCTTTAAAAAAATATTATAATTTCTTACGAAAGGCGAAATGACCTCAGGTTAGGTTAGCGAATTGATCACAGGGATGGCTTGGTGGGGAGAACCATCCCTCCTCATCTGATATTCAGCGAGTGGGTAGCTTGGACCTCGTACTGATATTCAACTTGAAATACTTTAACACGGTCACCTTTCAAGTATATCTCATTTTCTTACGTTAAAAAGCTAACAAAGAAAATTTGTAGGTCTTTCCACCTAGCTTGGGATGTACTTCCCCACACTTGGCAAAATTTAATGAATTTCGTATAAAACAATTTCTTCAGGCAGTAAATTGAAAACAAAAAAAGAGCTCTTATGTATCTTTAAGCTTCAGGGTGAGAACAGATCCATTCATTCAAATTGTATTTAAGTATCGAAAACAGGTTCAGTATATATACAATATGAAAACCGCACGCCAGATAAGTATGAGAGCGTTTAGTAGACTTATGGGACGGCACGGCGATGCACTTCAGTGATACAATTTGCCTTCTATTTCGTTGGGCGTAACGCAATTACGAGCATTTTACCGATTTTCCATTCAAAAGCACTCCTATATACATGTATATTATACATAGAATTTGTTTTTTAATATAATATAAACACATAAATAAATATCTTCAGGCGCTGTATCCCTCGCATTGCAGGAGGCGAGGGAACCGTAGGAACCGTAGCTGTCAGACACTCCGTCCCCACTTTAAGTATTTTTTACTATTAGACTTATAGAAATAAATTTCAAAGTATTAGAATTTTAACTTCAGGTTTTTCAATTTATAATATCGATACGCAAGTACTGTACTATTGCAGTAGCATTTTTCATCCACAAAATACTTTCGTTGGAAGTTCACGCATTTATTGTAAGTACTACGTTTTTCTTGTTGTATATGTAGTCCAAATGTTTCTTCTGTAAGAATATTTATCTTGGGTCAATAGCTATATTGAATGGACGAGGAAAGCCATAGGCAAGAGGATAGTGGCAAGAATTCATCATCGTTCCTCAAAAGTGGCTCAAATAATGAATGTGTTTACTTTAGTAATCGGAGCTAAAGATAACATGTCCACGCGCGCACGTTGTCGTTACTTCTGCCCTTACATTTTATTGACGTCCCATTACCGCGGGTTAGATCCATCACCACAAATATAGATAACACAAAAAGGCCCAATATATTCACAGCTAGGGTCGCGGCTGAGGTTCATTTCACTTATCCTGTTCTACTCATAGAGCGTATTCTAGAATGTTTGGGTCTGAAAATTAATCCGGTTCAAGTGGAGCTGTAATATTGATCCTTTTTTTCAACTCACACTTAATCGTTGCATCTGAGTATTCAGCACTTGGATTTCTGACTGAATTTAGGACCTTCTGGATTGATTTAGCGCTTTTCTCTTCTAAAGTGAAAATAATTTTTTTCCTCGTATAAACGTATACCAAAATCATTGTGCTTACTTCAAGTCACATATAAAATCATCGAAGCACCGGGATTTGTGACCACGCCGCCATGGGAAACCGTCCAAGCGCTATGAAAACTACCTGCGTTTTTTCAGATAAGCATGTCTCATTTCCGCTGCGTTCAAATTTTTCATAAATGTTTTCTTTAGTAACTGGGCTACCCCTAGTGTGGTTACACATTAAAAATAATATTTTGTGCTTACAGTAACACGTGGTCCTACTATATATATAAATTTCTAGAAATTCTTAGCACAACGTAGATCTACAGAAATTAGTGAGAAATCGTTTTCATTTTTGATTAGATTAACATGATAACTTATTAATTTACAAATACAAATGGTTTCTATGCACAAATTTTTTCGTTATGAAACTATTAAGTGAAGCTTT
The DNA here is from genome assembly GCA_037127375.1 of Dione juno. NCBI lineage: Eukaryota > Metazoa > Arthropoda > Insecta > Lepidoptera > Nymphalidae > Dione > Dione juno. The sequence continues at coordinate 3,822,926 of JAXRJS010000038.1, read as the reverse complement.
CCTAAAGTAAATGTATAAATAAACTTGAATTAAAATTCGCCACTGCATCTGTTTACTTTTTGCTCTGTTTATCATTATTGTACAATGTCAGCCGACTTGCAGGTGTCTAGATAATTTTAATATATAGCTGTTGTTACTTTCGCGTGATCTTGATAACTGCGTTAGCATAATAATGTAGCCATTAGCTTTTAATTACTTTGCCACGCACTCGCGAGATGCTTTTCTTTGATTACCTTCATTAAGCCTCTGTAATATTAAATTTTGTTTGTTAATACATACGCTTGTATATATATATATATATATATATATATATATATATATATATATATATATATATATATATATATATATATATATATATATATATATATCTATATATATATATATATATATATATATATATATATATATATATATATATATATA
>JAXRJS010000038.1:3577500-3817500 GCA_037127375.1 Dione juno | reverse complement strand
TATAAAGACGGTGCCCACTAAGAAACAATATGCCATAATAGAATATTACATCTGGTTCCATATATTTATTAATTTCGCTAACTTTAGAAAGAGACAATCAATACGTACTTTATGTTTTTCTTTATACTTTCATTCCATAACAATTATTCTATTCGATGTTTTAGGACTTTACTGTTTATTTGTATATTTTTAATAACAAAAGAATATTCAAATTACAACGACGTGTTTCTGCAATAGACTTCTTGTAGAATTTATCATAGAAGTTAATATTATCCAATTCTTTGGAAGCTAATGTCATACATTTCCTGCCTTACCATGCTAATAAAATTGTTTGAAAAATTAAATCCGATTCTGAATAATATTTTAATTACAAATACCTTGTATTCATGAGAAAATAAAGATTAAAAATTCCATGGCGGCCGCTAAAAAAACACGAGATAAACCGAAATTGAAATAGTTTGTTTTAATTTGAAACGGCTCAGTTGGTATTTAAACTGCAATCGTATAAACTTATATTTTTGGTTTATATTTCGTTTAATTTTGTTTCGCATAGTCGTAGATTAAAAGTAGAAGATAAAAAATTATATATTTATTTAAGAGAATAACATATATTATCAAGATAATTTTAATAAAATTTTGAAGAAGTGCCATATCGTGGGCTAATCTAGAGGCAGGGGAAGTCATATCAACAAAATCTTTCTACTTCAATACATAAATGGGCTATTCAATGCATGATAGACTTCCGCTCATAGACTTATAATAATAATATTATTTTATTTCTCAATGTTTCATAATTGAAGTAACAATATATGATATGAAATATATTAAAAAATCTTTAATACAGACATTTACTCTTGTAAGTAATTGGTAAATTAAGAAATAAGCAATCCCTCGACTATGGTCGATAATTATACACTTGTTATTTAATATTATTTTATATAGCCAATATACGTGATTGTTTATAATTGTATTTATCATTTATTTCACCTGCAAATTACTTTCATATGTTAATATCGTTACAATATTAAGAATATTTTCCGATATAAATCCGAATTGGAACGAAACATCAATCCAAAATTCTTCATAAAACGCAAAGCTGTAGTAAAGTAGGTGTATATCGTAAAATCTACGTACACAAAGAGTGCAATATTTCGCCTCTTTTTTCATCAATGTCGTATAAAAGTAGTATGTCGACATGTGAATTGCATTGTATTGTACTGTTCTGTATTGTTATTAAAAGTATTCAAATGCAATATTATTTTATAAAACTATGCAATAGCATAGTATATAGTATAGGTGTAGTGTTGTTATTTACTTCACCAAAATCACTCAGTAAAATTTATGGTTATGTCTTCAAAGTGTGTTTGAACACTTCTTCAGATCTATTTCAATAAAGCAATCTTGTATTCCACTAGGGAACCAGCACAATTTCAAATTAAAATTTATAAGAATACAATTATACGATATATAATATCAATATTGATGAAGATTCCCTTGAAGGTAGCGATCATATTATTTATAGCTTTTATTATGTCAGCCTAATTTATCAATTGCGCCCTCACAGTGGAAGGGTCTTGTCAGACTTTGTAGAATAATAGACCAAATTACTTCTAGAGGATTTTAACAAAGTAAAAACAGAAGAGCAATATGCTTCTTAAATATTAGGTAACAAAGGCACAATAAAATTTAACACAACTAATGGGAACTGGTATTGAAATAGAAGGGTCTTGTATAAATAACTTAAAGATAATAATCGAATATGTGTGACAAAAGAGTAAATTTTATTTAGTGTAATTTAAACATAAACTAGGATTTAAGCCGTTTTATTGAATCCAAAAGAGCAATGTGAGACCTTTTTTAATTAATGTGTAGTTGAATTATTCTTATTAAATAAAGTTTTATTGGAGTGCTAATTTAGATATTTTATATATGCACGTACGTACGTACTTGAAATCACTATGAATCAACTATATCTGGAAGTTGATTAATGCTATATATGTATATTTCCTTTGTTTCCATATATAATCTGTGGCATATTGTTATCGAACAGTTTACCTCAATGTACTATCCATTTTCCTTCAATAACAAGGTATTCTATTTACCCAGACGTTGAATCTATAATCTCCTTTATACCATACTGTGTATGGAAATGGCCATACAAATTCCACTGAAATTTCATTGAAATTGAAAACTTTTGTGTTTTTGTATGTATGATTGTAACGTTTTCACACAAAACCTACTAGACTAATTTCAAAAATGCTTTCACCATTCGAAAGCTGCATTACTTTTAAAAAAGGGATCTCTAATAAAAATGTACTAATACACCTAAAGTGTGAAAAAATTAGTCATAAAATCTGTAATCGCGTGTACTGCGAAAACTATTGTTGATAGAACAAAAAAAAATGTTCTACAGTATTATAGAACGTATCAATCTATAGTATTCACCTTGCTAAATAAATTATCGTGTAGTTCATGCGGACGAGGCCGCAGGCGGGTTAGTATGTTATCAAGCTGAAGAGTGTGTTTGGTTGAACGCTCAAATCTCCGGAACTACTGTTCATATTGATATTTTCCTTTGGATAGTCCAATTATCGAGAAAAGCTAATCGGCTATCACATTACAACAACACCTACAACAATTACAGCTTCAAGTCGGAGTTATTATAGGTGCATAAACTGTATTTGATTATGTTTGGGTAGAGCCTTCGCACATATTATTAACTCATTTTACTTATTGTTATTTAAAAGTAAAGAAACTTAAGTTATTGAAACTATTCAGGTACTACTTAAATAATTAAAAAGGAATAGTTATTTTCGAGGTCGGTGCCAGCCATAATTAAAATAATATTTTCTACTGTTTAGTATTTGTTCATATAGCCTTAAACTTTTTGTCAAAAATAACGTCTTTTCCATTTCCTATATAACATTTATTATACAACAATGCAAATTGTCTAACCAATGTTGTTCAGTCAGTCAGACATGACACAACTACGCTTGTGGTGTGTTAATATTTTACCACCTATATTTTGGTATTTTGGTGCGTTAGTTTATTGATCCAAGCGCCAATTTTGATCCAAATCCAATTTAGCGAGAGGTCGAGTATCGCGCACGAGACTGGCCGATGTGTGTCATTGTAATTTTAGTTGAACGACCAATATTGTTTTTAGACTAAAACCAACTAACAGCGCTGTTACTGTACTTGTTTATAATAAAAAATAAATATGTTCAAAGTATATGAAATTTCTATTGAATATATGAAGATATATTTTAATATACAGTGCTATAGATATAGGGAAAATAATATCATATAAAAGAAATAGTCCTGACTCTTATTTCGTATTAGTTTCATGGAAACTAAATTATACTTTTTTTTCTTAAATAAATAAAATAAATATATTTATATTTCTTATCTAAATATATATATTTTTTATTTTTACTACTTTTTACTGTGAGATTAAATACATAATATCTGATAGGAAAATCAAATAGCTGCGAGCGGAAACTAGTTTGATTATAAACAAATTTTCTTTTTATTCACTACGTCTTTGTTTCTCTTATCAAAATAAAACAAAACTTTAAAAATATTGCCCGTTCATGACATATGTTTGAGAAAATATTGATATAAGTTTTAATATTGAATTTCTGTTTCCATTACGGAATGGAATAGAGCAACAGTGTTGCAGCCCCGAGGGTCACAAACCAACTTGGAATGCTCAGATTGAATCTACGCTGAGGTCCAATACGGTGCAGTGGAACGCTGCTTAACATAAGCATTAAATGGATAAACGTTCAAATACTTATCATAGTGGAATAAATTATTGTATATCATTTATTCACTTAAAGATTATTCTTTATGTAATTATGATAAGATAAAACGTATTTCGTCAATAAATGTTTCGTCTCATATGTGTTAAAGGCGTTTATCCTCAAATGTTATATTCGTATTACATTGCTTGAATAACAATAGCTTGTGATATTTTACAGAATGTAGAGAACAACCAGAAAAGGGCTTCAAAGTGAACATAAACCGAGCAAGTTATTTTCAATACCAATATAAATAAATGTCATGGGTTATTCTACTTCAACTCATTAGGATGACAATAGTAAGAACAAATACTAGCTACAAAGGAATAAGGAGCAATATATCTTTGAAAGATCTTTGAAAAGCAAATTCAAAGAAATGCTTTGAACTTCCCAAAACAAATAAAAGGCGGGGGCGTTTGCTATTTTCTTTTATGCTTGAAAACTTTGACATAATATTTATTGTAAAATATTTCCTCAATAAATGTCTTTATTTACCATACGTAAAAGTAATCTAATATTTATAGCTACGCCACTTTCCCTTTTAAATTTGTAATTTTTAGACATATTATATAACATATATATTATTTTCTTGAATTTTTTTAAGTTCACGCTGTAGTACATAGAAGGCAGAGGGAATTGTAGGCTCAAGGCAAGGTAAGACACTCTGTCTCCACTTTCCGCCCTTAGAGATAGTGCATGTTGAGTAACTGAACTTTACGCCGCACTTTTGAATTGTTGCTAGAACGAAGAAAATAAAAAATAAGTCACTCTCCCCTAGTGGAAATCGAACTCACAAGCCGTTGCATTAACAGGTAGGGGCTGTGCCTCTGCGCCAGGACCGTGGTATATTATATGTGGAATTGTGTGGTTGTTGATAATTATTATACTTGTATACACTTACCTATAGTGGTTGCGGATAGTTGGTTTCAGCTCCCTCAGGTTAAAAAGTCACTATAAAGATAAATTTAAATAAAAGGTTATTTGTATTTGCCTCGTCACAAAGAGCAGCGTGAGTTGATAGTGTAATATTTTACTGGATAGTTATCACATCACTGAATGTAGAATGCACGTGTATAAAATCAACACTTTTTATCTTCAATTAAATATTTACGTTTCATTCATACTCAAACGAGGTTTTATTAGATATAGCTTTTGAGAGCGAAAGCTTATACTCATCTTTAGAGACATTGTAAGAGGCCTAAAAGCAATTAAGTTACCTCGAAACTGCAAAGGAATAACCATCTAGCCTAAATCCTTTGCCACTGTCGTGCCCGTACTGTGAAGCACTTTGAAATGCACCTAGTCTGTAACTTGTACAGGGCGACTGTGTGATTGGCTGATCTATCATAGTAGCTACAAACAAATTCATGAAACTCATGAATACGTTTGGTAGCTTTGATATGTTAAACGTGTTTTATTATTTTATTAAATATTTGTGCATTTCTGTAAAACTAATAATAGACATATAAGTATAATATCTCAAATAGCTCACAAACTTAAAAAAATAATCAAGTGTGAAATGGGAATAATATTTATTTCATATATTTATTTTATTGTTTATATAATTTTTAATTAATAATGAAGAAGCCCAAATCCTCCGTCATATTTTTTATGCCAACTATAACTTGAATTATAACAACGCCGAAATTTTCAAACTCTCCAAAATGAACTAGCAACGTAATTTACCTTCCCTAAGTTTGCTCTCGCTTTATAAGGTGAATAAAGTTTAAAAAGTTACTACTTGCTTACTTTGTTGTAAAGTGTGTTATTTTCATAAATGCAGAGAAAGATTATTCATTTTGGAATATATTTAAAGTTTAGTGTAAGAAGCAACCAAGTTAAGCTATTAAAAATTTTACTTTATGTTAAATATCGTTTAAGTTTCACGAATAAGCTTTTTTTTAATTCGCACTTTCCCGCATTTAGACGTAGGGCAGACAGAACCTAATGGTGAGCCACTCCAATATCTGCATTCCGTACGAATTTGAAACATTTCATGTTTGATGGCGGAATTAAACGCTGCACTTTAACAAGAATTACTATATTCTTTAACTAAAATATAAAACTATAATTTAATTTAATAATCTATATATTAATATGTGAAGCAAACATTTTGGACCACTTTTTACTAAAAATTGCGTGAACGGAGGAGAGGTGGGTACATTAAATAAATAAAATATTACACATACTACCATATGGTTAACAATATAACTTTTGTATAAAATGACATACACGTTGCTATGGCAACGCATATTTCACGCCTCAACGGGTCCTCTAGTATAATTTAATTTTGGAATCACTAAAGTCTAAATATGCAAAATTTGTTTATATTAAAAAAATTTTCAAAAACATGAATTTATTTGCAAAAAACACGACGTTATTCTATTAGGGAGTTCGAAAACATCTACGAGCCGAATGAATAAAGGTATTTTTGCTGGTGTTATTTTTAAAAAGCTTCGAGGGGCTCTTAGCGTGTCCGATGGCCTGGGGGCTTATTATTTGCTTGTTTAATTACATTTCTTATTAAAGGACAATAAGAACTCGCGAACAAACTGTTTTTTTATTCTATATCAATTTATTATGGATTAAATAATTGATTACTTCGTTAAGAGTAATATTTATTTATTTGTACGTGTCATTTGAATAAGTAAACAAATTTTAAGCTAGAATTAAATAGGATGTCGGCTTAAATATACCTAGGGCATATTTTTTTAATTTATAATCGAAATGATTATTCACACTTGGATTGAAAGCTGCAACATTTAATTTTTTATTTAATGAAGTTGTTGTACCGAGAAAACCATTTTAATATTAGCTTAATCTAAAATATCAAATACTTTTATATGTTATAGAAGTATTTCATATTTTAATTTTTTATTTGTTTTTAAATTTAACATAAATATCTTTAGAATTGATAAATAAAAATCATGTTTAGAATTTTAGAATTTCTCAACACACCTGTGTATTGCCTGTATTTGGAATATCCCAGCGTTCGTGTGATACATTAGTACTAAGGCTGTATACGGTTAAACGGTTTGAGTCGATAAGCTTTGACCGAGTTCGGTTGTTGGCATTTCGGATTTCCTTAGATGTAATGGTCGGCATTCTGTAAACCCACAGACATGATCTCCATATTGCAATATAGCAAACTTGTTATTTTGCTCGAAATTTCTGATGAGTGAATATCGCAAATAATTTCAAATATTTCGCCAATGATCATATGTACCTATGTATCTACTACTATACTGTACCTATATACTAATAAATACAATTTATTAAATTGTATTTGTACAATTGGAGTGTCTGTTTGTAATATTTTCATAATTTTTGTCTGTCAGTCTGTTTGTTCAGGCTAACCTCTCAAACAGCTGAACCGACTTTGACGGGACTTTCACTGTTAGGTAGCTGATTTTATAAAGAGTAACTCAGGCTACTTTTATTTTATATAAAATAAATAACTTTATATTATCGCTCGTATTATTGGTTCACTAGTGTGTATTACATATATATTTTAACTATGTTAAGTAGCTTTCACAGATTTTTTTTTGTTTGAATAGGAAATACATTTCAATCATTTCTTATGCGTCACAATTATGTATCAAAATTTTGAAAATCAACTATAGAATAAATCATGCTTATCCTTAATATCTATTTCGTATTCAAATCCGCCCGTCAAATATCTCCAAAGATGTTAGGTACATCTTTGGAATTAACAAAAAAACACAAGCAGAAAACATAAAAATTAAAAAATATAGATTCGAGTTCTTTTATTATTATTGTTTGTTTTTTTAAATTAAATGTAAAAATTCATACGTATTCATTCATACGTAACAGCATTTTCTTTTTGATGATATGAGAACATCTCACTGTGAGGCAAATATATACTGTATTTATTTCGAAGCCATAGAAATTTTAAATTAAGATTTAATTTTATTTTAATTTAAAATTTAGAATGTAAAGCGTGTAATAAAAAAAACTTCTAACTAAAAATACTTCTAATTAAAAATTAAATAAAAAGAAATATTTACACTAAAAAATAATATTTTCTGCGGTTCGAAATGATTATGTTCCATAGGTATCGGCGGAGATTAACCACCTCATTGTCATGCCATGAATATTGAGCGGTTGGATTCGCTTTATAACCAGCATCAGTTAATCTCCTTTTCAGTGGTTTAGCATATTTTACAGAAATATGGATTTATATAGACACTTAAAAATAATAAATAATATTTTATTCTAAGCTTCAATGATTTACTACGGTTTATGTCGTTCCATGACATATTTGAATTTTATAAAAATCCTGACAATATGTTTCCTATAAATATGAAATATTTAGAAGATGAAAGTTATTTTAGTTGATGTGATAACTTTTATTATTATTTTATACATCTCACGCATGTTATATAGAGGTCCGATAAAATTTGGAACAGTTTCTACTCGTCTCTCACTTTTTAAATGATGTAGCGGTCCATTTGTTAATACTAAGAGAATATACTAATGATAATATACAGTATGATAACATACTGTAAATAGTCAAGTGTAATTTAAAATAATATGAACAAATGTTAAATGTCATCTTTTAGAAGTTAAAGAAACTGGTGTTTTGCAGTTTGACTAGGGTTGATTGGTTATTGAGAACAATATATATATATATATATATATATATATATATATATATATATATATATATATATATATATATATATATATATATATATATATATATATATATATATATATATATATATATTTTTTTTTTATTTAATAATATAAACTGTGTGTCAGTGAGTAAGTTTGTTAATGTCACTAACACTATCTAATACAACGATGGCTGTTGGTTCAATTGTCACATCTCATCACATCAGATATGCTTTATATTTAAATTATTTATCTTTAGGTCTGGCTACGTTTAAGATTAAAAATGGTAAAGTAAATTAGGATAAAAATTGGTGTAGTGATATATCTCTATCAATCACACAAGATGGGTAATTTTTAAAATATATATAAGCTGAATCTAATTTTTTATAGTCGTGTTGTCTAGACATTTGCCAAACGAATTTCCAGCTAACTCCATTCATCAAGCGAGTGGCACAGTCGCGCCAAGCAATTACTGGTGTCGCAGTCAATTACGCTGCTATAGGTAATTACTGCCTTCACCCTAAATCTTGCTTACATTCAAAGATTTTATGCTAAATTACGCTTTTAATTAGGCGATAATTGTTACTTAAAGAACTTCAAATATGAAAATAAAATAACATTTTCATTATGATTTTTTAGAAATAAATTATGATTTTGCGCCAAACGTTGTCTCACTGCGTTGCAATGACTTCAATATAATATATAATATTTAAACATTTCTCTAGTATTTTCACAGATAGTAAGTATAAAAAGAATAATATACAAAAAGAATAAGGTGTAAGCACCTTATTGAATTAATAAGACATCAATTTTTTTATTAATTGTAATTGTTTTATAACTTAATTGTTTGTTGTATTATAAAAGATTTATATAGTTATAGTAAGAGCTTGATCATGGTGACCGTATCCTTATACTATGCGACGTATATTAATTAGTATTACCGAGGTCATTAATACTGCCACCCTTCCACAGCAAAGAGGGATTTTAAAATTAATTGCACGGGTAGAAGATAGACAACCTTGACTCGAGAATTTACAGTAAAATAATTATTTTATAAGAAAATGGAAAATGGTAAAGATATCAATATAAAACAATGTAAAAGAAGGAATGAATACGTGGGCGGGGCGGTACTTACATGTACATATATGTATATATATATATATATATATATATATATATATATATATATATATATATATATATATATATATATATATATATATATATATATATATATATATATATATATATATATATATATATATATATATATATATATATTATATATATATATATATATATATATATATATATATATATATATATATATATATATATATATATATATATATATATATATATATATATATAAATAAATATCTATATATATATATATATATATATATATATATATATATATATATATATATATATATATATATATATATATATATATATATATATATATATTTATAGGTACCCAAGTAACGGAACTCAACGCTACATTCTGTCTACCAGAGCGAGGAAATGAAAATAATTTAAATATTTTGAACACAATATCGAATGAAAAATATATATTGAAGCCCTTCCATATTAAATCCCGTATTTAACCTATCAGCTACAGTTACCGCGATCATTTAAAAATCCCTTTTCAACGTGCCACTTTATTATATTTATCTATTCACTTCGTAAGTACTTTGTAGCTTTAAGTAGATGTTCTATTTTTTTACTTATAATTGTACTGTATACTTTTAAAGTCAGTTAGTCAGTTTACTTAAGATTAAAGGTAGCATTATTTATTAGGTTAGACGTAGCTTTATATTTTTTATTCTATTTTCATGAGACCTTATACTCGTATAAGATTATTACGTGATACGGAAATTGAAAGAATAATTTGTGTTAAAGTAGAATGAAAATTTATATGCAATCAATAATTTCAACATTATACTGGTAGACGCGACGGTTGTGGGCTTAATTCGTGTTTGGATATAAATAATTATTTAAATTTTTCTCGCTCTAGTAACAAGACAAAGCGCGGCGTTGAGATCCGCCACTCAGCACATTATGTCTCAAAAGGAGGAAATTGGGAATCGGAGAGTCTTCACACTAGGTTCCCTCCACCTACTCTGCTACATTCGGGATACAGTGTGAAGCTCAAAATAAAGATCTTATGCATATGCATGTAAATAATGTTAAAATATAAAACTACATAAATATTAGACATTTTTATTGAAAATAGTTTCAGTAAGATGTTGATGTTGTTAGAAGAAATGATATTTAAAAAGAAACAAAAGTATTTGACTTCCGTCTGTACAATAAATAAAAAGTGGCACGAAGAAACTCAAGTATACAATTTCAAACAACTGGAATATTTCTTAAAGCACACTAAACTATCATTTGTCATTGTCTTCTCTACAGTTCCATTCATATCGTATAGCTTTAGCTACAGGCATGTCGAGCTAGTTGGAATATTAACAAGGGACTGGACGCCACTTACCTTTGCTGTGTCTAAGCGTGTATTAAATTGCAATTTATGAAGATTTAGTAAGAGATTAATGTGCGTACAATACGAATATTATGGTATTCAGTTAATATATGTTACAATAATCAGATTCATAATGAATATCATCATATGATTTATTCATGATGATGATTGATGATTTATTATGTATAAAGGAAAAATTCCGAAAATTTCTAATTTATGCGTATATAACACGGAAAAAAATATTCGTTTCATATAAAATTTGTGAATACGCCCGAAAACTTAAGTTTGTTTTTACGTTTATAAGTAGGCAGCACTTCCCGTTGACTTACAATCACAATAATAGTACGGTACTCGAGAGTATTCGCATTTGACCGGTATTTTTTCTCCCTTGAGACACAATATCAACTACAACTTTCAATAAAAATCTTTGAGATCAACCGTAATATTTTAAATGCTCAATATATCCTATATATTATATTTTAACTATCTTGTCATAATAAAAAATCAAGTATTGATATTGCAAGCTAAGTACCAAAATAAAATCTTTTAAGGAGTAAGTCATGTTGTAAGTCTGCTCTGAGCTTACAAAATATCACTTACAAACAAATTAGCATTAGATATACTCGTAGTGTTCCGTGTCGTATCCATGTAAGTGGTGTCCCTCCCCCTATACTCCAAGTCTTTCTGCCTTTTATTCCTTCCTTTCTTGGTTTTCTCCCAGTAATGGGTTGGAGGTCAGATGGCAATCGCTCCACTAAAACCACTTCGCCACTAGTATGGAACAATGTAGAAAAAAGCTGAGTATGGCTAGGGCGTCGCCGTTAAACGACGCGCAGGCACATCGCCCTACACCTGCGATAAGTGGGCAAGGGCTACCGTGTCAAGTACGGGCACGGCTAACGACGTCAGTACCCAGACGGAAACTCCGCTTTGCAACATGGAATATTGGCTCTCTAACCGGACGATGCAGAGAACTCGCAGATGTACTCATGAGACGTCGGGTCCAGTGTGCTTTCATTCAGGAAACTCGCTGGAAGGGCAATAAGTCTCGTAACATCGGGCAGGGTTACCGCCTTATATACACTGGGTCACCTACGGGCAAAAACGGTGTAGCGGTAGCGCTTTCTGAAGAGCTTCAGAATGGGCTTCTTGAAGTTGACCGTCGCTGCGACCGCTTGATGCGGGTAAAGGTACTGATCGAGGGCGTAATCACAAACTTAATCAGTGCTTATGCTCCCCAGGCGGGTTGTAGCGCGGCTGAAAAGGAGACTTTCTGGGAGCAGTGTGAAGAGGTCCTACTCGCTATACCGTCTACCGAAGCAATCTTAGTTGGGGGGGACTTGAACGGTCACGTGGGTAGGGTCGCTGAGGTGTATGAACGTGTTCACGGGGGTTTGGATATGGTCTTCGCAATGCAGGGGGAGAAAATATTCTAAGAACCTGCATTGCGTCTGATCTGGCCATCGTGAACACTTTCTTCCAGAAGAAACCTCAGCACCTTATAACGTATAAGAACGGGTCCCACTCAACTCAAATTGATATTTGCTGACTAGACGGTGTCATACAGGCAGGGTGACCAACTGTAAGGTCATTCCCGGCGAAAGCCTGACGGCCCAACATCGCCTCCTTGTCATGGACTATAATGTTACCCCGAAAAAGAAAGTAGCCGAGAAACGCAAGCCTAGACTTAAGTGGTGGTTGTTGAATGGGCCGATGCAGACCGACTTCTTGGCGGAGGTGGAGAGTCAGAATCTACTGACTAACACCGAGACCGCTCAGACTGCATGGGATCGAGCTCATTCAGCAATCATTGCGGCGGGCAAGCGAGTTCTTGGTGTTACTAAGGGTGGGCGTGTCATCGACAGGGAGACATGGTGGTGGAATGACCAGGTGCAGGGGGTGATTCAGGAAAAGAAGGCTGCGTTTAAAGAGTGGCAGCATTCCAACTCTCCTGAAGACAGACTGGAGTACATTGCAGCGAAACGGGCCAGCAAAAGAGCTGTAGCCAGAGCCCGCAGAGAAAGTTTGTCGCCATTGTACGATAAACTTGAAACTGTGGAGGGGCAGAAGCTCATATAGAAACTGGCTCGTGCTCGAGATAAGCGACGCAGGATATTACAAAATGTCTTTGCGTCAGAGATTCTCGGGGCACGTTGCTTTGTAGTCATGCCTCTGTGAAGGAGAGATGGAGAAGCTACTTTAAGGAGCTGCTGAACACTCAGCAGTCTTGTAGTCTTCCTCCTGAATTATCTCCTAACCTCGGACTTGTTGCTCCAATAACCCGTGACGAAACTCGTAATTGTCTTCGACGCATGAAGAACGGAAAAAGCGGTAGGACCTGACGACATCCCAATCGAGGCGTGGAAATCGTTGGGCTCTCTTGGTGTGCTTATACTTACTGACCTGTTTAACCGTATCTTGAATACTGGAAAGATGCCACATCAGTGGCGGCAGAGCTTTATTATCCCTATTTACAAAGGAAGGGGCAGTGTTCAAGATTGCGGTAGTTATAGGGGCATTAAGATTATGAGCCACACCATGAAGCTCTTCGAGCGCATGATCGGCCTCAGGCTCCGCCAAGAATGTACTGTCTCTGAGTCTCAGTATGGGTTTCAACCAGGATCAGGCACTATGGATGCCATTTTTGCCCTCAGAACTTTGATGGAGGCTTACAGGGAAAAAAGGAGAGCTCTGCATGTGGCCTTTTTGGACCTGCAGAAGGCCTTTGACTGTGTGCCACGTCAGTGTATCTGGTGGGCATTGCGATCCAAGGGGATCCCTGAAGCCTATATTGAGGTTATCAGAGATATGTACAACGACTCCGCTTCAGTGGTTAGGACCGCTGTTGGCGACACCAAGCCCTTCCCGATTACAGTAGGGGTTCACCAGGGCTCAGCTCTTAGTCCGTTCTTATTCAATGTAGTGCTGGATACTGTCTCGGCTGACATCCAATGCCAGCCTCCGTGGCTGATGATGTATGCCGATGACATAGTACTCATCGATGAGAACCGACTGATGCTGGAGCGTAAAGTGAACGCCTGGAAGGGTGCGCTTGAAAACGGTGGTCTCAAACTGAATGTGTCGAAGACCGAGTACATGGCTTGTGGGAGCCCGGACTCGAGCACCATCCATATCGGGCCTGAGCCAGCCGTTAAGTCGGAGAAGTTCAGGTACCTTGGAGCCGTTATGCATGAGTCTGGAGGCATCGACCACGACATCCATGCCCGTATAAACGCTGCCTGGGCCAAATGGCGGGAGGTCACTGGTGTGGTCTGCGATAGCAGAATACCGCCCAAGCTCAAGGGACTGATATACAAGAGCATTATCCGACCTGTTCTTATATACGGCAGCGAATGTTGGCCAACATTATCTCGGCACACTCAGGAGCTTCACGTCACGGAGATGAAGATGCTGAGATGGATGTGTGGCGTGACGCGGTCCGACCGCATACGCAACACATTCATTCGAGGTAGTCTTGGGGTCCGTGACGTAGTGGATAAGCTCCAAGAGCGTCGCCTGAGATGGTATGGCCACGTTATGCGCCGATCTGAGAACTATGTCGGAAGGAAGTGCCTTGAAATGTCTGTCCCTGACAGACATTAATAAAATGTAAAAATATTATTAAAATGTAAAAATTATTAATAAAATGTAAAAATATTAGTAGACAATTTAATTAATAAAATGTAAAAATATTAGTAGACAATTTAATAATTGACATTATTAATTTAATTGAGGGCCGTCGTGGCGCATAGACATAGCCTCTACCCCTGACGGTTCCTACGATTCCCTCTGCTTACCCTGCTATGTGCGGGATACAGCATGAAGCTATTTTTAATTTAATTGATAAAATTTATATTTTAATGTGTGTAATGTATATGTATATTTTAGGACATTTATAATTTAAAAAAAAAACCGTGCACACCCATGCTTATTTATTACACTTTTGTTTCGACGCAGCACATAAGAAACTATAAACCTAGGCATTTCCGGTTGTTATATGAAATGGCACAAGAAATTGAGAAGCAAATTTACGTTGGATGGTAATTTCAGACGCTTTCCAGCTTTAATCGCTGGTAATTGCTTTCAGACTGTTGACAGACAGGGATCCTCAGGGATTGCTCGAATGTTGCCAAAACTGTTGCAGTTGTGTGTTTGAGGCAAATTCAATGTATGACTATTAACATTAAAAATTATTTGAAAATAATACGTTACAGACGAAACTTTTATATTTTATACTAAAAAATATACATTTATTTTTATATAAATTATCTTAAGTATTGAAAGGATCAGTAAACTATTTTTTTTTCATTGAATTTTGCCTTAGACGCTTCTTCTATGAATGGCGTATGTTTACGAAGAACATCTTAGGTTAGTTTACAGCATTATACGAGTACAACTGCGTGAAACAGTATTTAATAAATTTGTTGTATTTATTTTTAGGCACCATTCACTCAGTGTCCTTATCTAAGGGAATATTTTTAACCAATTTCCAAACAGGAGGAGGTTCTATGATATACACATTTGAACCTATCTGATACGTACAAAATCCATTATTATTGGAGTCAGTGGTTATTTGGGAATTTTTAAATGAATTGTACAATCTATTGTTCGGTGTATGTAGTAGTTATCTATGGACTTTATTTTTGCTTTGACTGGCAGTATATATTATGTACGTAATTAGTTACTAAATTACTTAGTTTAATTTACTGTAATTTTGTTTATATTTTTAATTTTATTTATTCTAAAGTAATTAAAATATTACTTTCTACTTTTCAGTCCGTATTTGTCCGTTTGTACATATAGCTTGGTACAATTTAAAAGTCGGTTATTTCTCGGTATTTTTGATACAATACTCAGATTTTTTAATTTGTGACGAATTGAAGGAATAAATGAGGTGAAAGAGATATGTGCATCCCGATACATTTGGCACTCAGTTCTCTGTGGCTATCCCGTTAGGAATAAAACGTGAACCAATTATTATTATTAAATGGTTTAGCAAATAGGAGTCAAAATCCCAACTGTGTATTTATTTTAATATTTCATAATAATATATGTTTAATGAATATATATATATATATATATATATATATATATATATATATATATAGATATATATATATATATATATATATATAGAGTATATATATATATATATAATATATATATAAAATAACATTATATATATATATTATATATATATATATATATATATATATATATATATATATATATATATATATATATAGATATTATATATAATATATATATATGATATATATATATAATATATATATATATATATATAGATATATATCTATATATATATATATATATATATATATATATATAGATATATATATATATATATATATTATATATATATATATATATAGAGTATATATATATATATATATATAATATAATATAATATTATATATATATATATATATATATATATATATATATATATATATATATATATATATATATACAATACGCAAGTTTTTGATTTCGATCTTATATACTTTATTTATATTAAAAACCACGGAAAATATCTTATAACGTATTTTTTTAGGCATCTATTTGAAAAAATATCAATATTCCAATATCCAGGAGCTTTAATTTAGCGTAAAATTTTATTATTTCTGTTTGGAAATTTAATCAACCAAATTTTTGTGAATCGGTCCGGAAATTGATGTACAGTGATAGTCAAATACGCGAGCGCTTGATAGACCTATTTGCTCATATATGTTTACGTACGTTTGGCATTTGCGTGACATGAATTCAATGACCAATCTATGTCGTACTATAACGTGGTTTCTATTCAATAATAATTAGTTCAGATTCTAAATTTCATATTTAAACTAAAATTTATCAAAAAAAATATTTAAAATATTATTTTTTGGGGAATATTTAATACAAAATAATATATTAATACAAAATAATATATTATTAGTATTATTATATATGAAGCTATCGTGGTGTAGTGGGACAGTCAAATCGTGAAGACGATGGTTGAAAATTCGATTACCATTCAGGGGACCGTGTGTTATTTCCATTTCCCTGATCCGCCAAAAGAAAGCTCTGTTACTAAAATAATAAATTAATTAAAATGCAATATTCCAAATTCGGGTGAAAAGCGGAGATCAGAGTGTCTTGACAGTAGATTTAATCTGCCTACTCCTTTATGTATATAAAAGGATCTGCAGTGTAAAATTGAAATATAAATTATTTTAAACAGGCGCAGCATAAGAAAATTATACACTGCACTGCATGGCTGAATGTGAAAAGTCTTTATCGTATTGGAATTGAACGTACTATCGATACCTTCTAAACGTACATAAAAAAATGGTTGAGAAAACGTTCTAAAGTATGCATAATCTATGTTTATATTATTGAATATAGGAATGAATGAAAATATTAATCAAGCCAAGCGTAAATTCATTTTTGTTTCAATACGCCGAATACAAAATTAGTAGGCATCCGAATAATTCATTTGATTGAATAGCCCCGAATAAGCTGAATAATATATATTGTAATTTTTTTAACTTTATTTAAAATTGGACATGTTTTTTCATATAAAAATGTATTTTCATAATTTAAGTGAACAAATTGTAAATATTAAAATAAATATCTAGAATGCTTAAACACCCCAATTTGTAACTAGATTATTAAAAACACTTTATATTCTGGATACATTTTTTTTATTTTTTAGAGAATTCTCACACATTTCACATAAATGCATGTATGTATATATCCTTTAATTTAATATTTACTATATAAGACTGATGAAAGCCTATAGTGCAGCGTTACGTAATCAGGTGAGAACTAGTTTAACACTTTTTAGATGTTGAAATTTTAAATTAATCAATCTGCTCCACAAGTTGTCACTGGCAATGACAAATTTCTATAGAGTTAATCATAATATTCTTTACCAGTTTAGTATAATTAATAATATCTATATAATTTAACAAGCAACTAATCGCTTGAATTCTCACTTGTGTATATATGTAGACACATATTTATTTTCCCGGAAAGATGTGCTTGATAGACTAAGAAGAGAAGATTAACTAGAGTTTATTTATCCTCTTGTACTATATTTTATATCTGTCTTAACTACTTTATGCCCATGAGATAGGTATATATATAATCCAGGGGGGCTGGTGGCCAGTAGTGTTCATAGCTTAAAATCTATTGTGTTAAGGTTTTTTATTTATTCCCAGCCTTAACTTTTTCTTCATATAAAATTTGCGATAGGCACCAAATTATTCTGAGGTGGTTATAAAACACAAGTGCTTTAGTTAAAATATTCGATATTCAATATGTGTGGTATATATATTAAATACTACCGAAATCTCTTACGAAAAGTAGCATAAAATAAAAGGTTACTTGTAAGAGGTCACTCACTTTTATTGATTATATATATGTATATATATATATATATACATATATATATATATATATATATATATATATATATATATATATATATATATATATATATATATATATATATATATATATATATATATATATATATATATATATATATATATATATATATATATATTATATATATATATATATATATATATATATATATATATATATATATATATATAATATATATATATATATATATATATATATATATATATATATATATATATATATATATATATATATATATATATATATATATATATATATATATATATATATATATATATATATATATATATATATATATATATATATATATATTTATATATAAATATGACAACCTTTTATTCTTATATGGCTTCAATAATTGCTTTTTTTAAGTTAAGCCTACCGTACCTAGTACCGTATATGGCATGACAAACAATAATGGCTCAATAATAAAAAATAACTGAACATATAAAAACGTACATTGAGCTGTATTTGTTTACAATTTCCGTCGGAAAATGAATATGAGGATTGTTTCAAATTCGGTAAGCCCCGTTTTCGTTTAGCCTCATAGTTTTATTGTAGGCTAAAACAGGTTAACCGAGCTCAAATTACAACGATATAGATTCGCCCCGCGCTTAAATTCGATAACACACTAAATTCGTTTGGTTGAAATTTTGTTTCTAGATCGACTAACTTAGTTGACCTTTTGACTTTTGTATTGGAAATAACAATCGTTTTGCATGTTTCAATATTTTTGCATACAGTTTATACTAAATAAAATAAATTGCAATGAGCGCGTGTTAGTTAGTTGTCGTTCGCTGATAGCGTTCGTATATTCAGGCTGAATAACAGTTAGATTAAAATGAATAAAAATAAACTGTGAATACAATAAATAGTGCGTCCACATTAGGCAAATAAATACGTACATGCCTACTATATATGGTTTCTATTATTACGACCTATCTTCGTATAATGATAATAGATATAACAAGTAGTACTTGTTGTTTTGCAAAAAATACTCGTATCTGTATTGTATTGTACTGTATTGTATTGTACTGTGGTATTGTACTTAATCAGTACAAAAATATGTAAATAAGGAACTGTAGATCATTGTAATTACTTATTATTAATCTCTCTTAGACAAATCTAAGTCAAATCAGAAACAAAGTACGAATAAAATGGTAATTTAATAAAGAAATCTTGTAATGAAACATAAAAATGTAATACATTTATTATACGCTCGTGAAACGTTTGATACAGTCGAGGAAACTTTCAATTTATATTCAGCGGTAGAGACAATTTGCAATCAGCAAAGCCCCTTACGTCGTATGATAACGACTATTTATAAAGTCATTAAAGGAAATTGTATAACGCAGTTCATTTTTAGAAAACTGTCAGTGTTTAGCTTTAATAATACATTTTTACCCGGTTTTTAATATTTTCTAGTTGTACCTTCGAGCTGGTTTGAGACGGAACACGGAAACCGATCAATAAAATCATCGGGTATCGGCCCATTACACTTATTTGGATATATCCTGTTCATTTCTCTTGGTGACGAGGATCTGCCGATGGAAATAGATGGTGGTGGGTCCTGAAACGCTTACTGGCAAACTGATCAAATTTGAGGTCATTACATTCGTCTTAAAACATATATCTTTTTAGTGTAGTGAAAATCTTTAACCACATAACAATATCATAATTATTACTTACTACTTATTAATTACTCTATGTATATATTGTATTGAATGATAAATGAAGCTGGTAAGCAGCGACAACCTAATGTCAAGATTTTGAGACATGGTGCACTGTGGTGGAACTTAACTCCGGTTTTTCTTACCAAAGCGGGGAATAAAATCATTAATTACCTGGAGTGGGAGTCGAACCCACAACTGTGCTTACAGGCGTCTGCTTTACTGAATGCATCGCTATTGCTATACGATGGCCTCAAGTCTTACCGTAAGTATAAAATAATATTAAAGTAGTTTCTAATGTCATAAAATATTTTCACTTTCTTAAAGATGTCTGAATTTCAATTGTTTGTAAATGTTTTCTGTGGGGGAAACTTTCATTTTATTATATTGGCGATTTCTTCTCTAGTACTTATAAAGACATTGTTTTTATGACTATTGTATGTTATTATTTAAAGTGGTTGTCCACTATCTGTTAAGAGGTAGCAATAAGCATTGTGTTTGAATTTATTCATACATAGTGAAAGGAGATTCCTCTGTTATAATGTTTTATTATTATAGTCATATACATATATAGTAAGGCTATCATAGTTAAATTTAAAGGTTTCTCAGATTTAATACCTTGATGGAGCACACGCTTATACAATCACTATAAATTCTAACTTTTGGGCTATTATCCAAAAATAGCATTAGAAGAGAATTATAAGTAAAATATTCTGTGCCTGTTCAAATGTAATTGGTATTACCGTAAAAAAAAGTAAATGCTTAGTTAGAATTGTTAAGTAACGATTATAAAAATAAAAGAAATGATTATCTCTGCATATAGCTTGGTTGGTTTTTTCCAAAAAATACAATTTATATAATTTCATGATTGAGCTGAGTTATCTATATCAGCTGTGGCCAAAGTTCAGGCACTGCTACTACCAAGAGGGTCATGGCCTGGTTTTGACTGAGTGTCGAATAATTGGTTAAACAGAGAACAAAATTTAATTTAATTAATAAATTAATGCGAAGGAATTTTAATTTGATGTAGATTTTCAATCAAAAATAGTAAATGATTTTATAAAATTTTGGTGTATATGTAAATTTTATCTACCTGATGTACTAAAAAGTGTAAATTTAATGTCAGTTAGTGTTGATAATATATAAATTATGAATTTACAATTAACAAATAAAAAAGGCCAAAGTGGCGCAGTGGACCAGTGCCTTACTGAGTACACAATGGAATTTTACGTTCGATGTTAACTCAGGGGAATTAATTATTATTTCATTTCTCCATTCTATTAAAGCGAGGCGTTAAAGTTGTGGTGGCATAATATATTTTTTGTACAATACGAAAAACAACTTTGTTAAAATACCATTAACAAAAAAAAGTAAAAAAAGCTAACCGATATGTATAACAGGTTGAATTGAAATGATTTCATTATGAATGATAAATGTATAAATATGTATTGTACGATTTGAATAATATTCGAAATAAAGCCCTCATGAAAATTTATCGCGTTATTTCCAATGGTTTCATTGGCTTAATTAAATAACAAGCAATTAAAAGGAATGTAACACAGTCCCTATAAAATATTTTCAGATAATTGTAAATATTAACACAACGTATGTCCGTTGCGTTAATATTATATATAGATCCGTTATAATAGCGTGTACTGTATCATAATCTAACTAACTACTAACATTATATATATATATATATATATATATATATATATATATATATATATATATATATATATATATATATATATATATATATATATATATATATATACATATATATATGATAAATAAAAGAAAGAAAAGTCTGTACATGAAAGATTAAAAAAAAATTGATTGGGTCGGTTAATATATCTAAAAATCCACTCAGCAGAATTTTTGTCTGTCTTTCTGTCCGTCTTTCTGTCTGTCTGTTTATTTGTCCTCTAATCACGCAAAAACTACTGGACGGAAATGAATGCATTTTTGTATAGTAATAGCTTACAGTTTTTATCACGGTAATCCATCCTATTTTCAAAAAATTAATGAAAGAATAATAAACTTAATTTATTTAAATTATTGAATAGATTTGAGTTAATACTTCTCTCCTTAATGCATGCTAATACTTATTAGCCTTAAACAATATATGCAGGATAGTTTTTATCCTGATGTATAATGCAAACATCAAACGAAAAATAAAAAACAGAGACGGTTAAATTGAGTCGATTACTTACATGTAAAGGTAGTTTTATTCCATTTTCACTTAGTAACAGTGGTACAAATGATAAAAGTTAATTAAAAATAAAATAAAATTGTAAATGTAAAATTTTTAATTAAAAATATAAAAACATTTGAAAATTGTTTCCACAGTCTAGCTAGATGCCACAGTAATAGTTACAAATCATTTGATTTACAATTATTGTAGTGACATTTAGCAATCAGAAAGTAATTGAGTGGTTTTTAATAGAATGCCATCTATTGGTAAGTAACTTAAAATAATTTTCGAAAACCAATATTATGTGCTTAAAAATCTAATGTAATATTTTATAATATGTATCAACAGATGTCGTTATTCATTGAAATAAAAAATATGCATCACGCTGGCGGATTTTTTTAAAATTGTATTAATGTGGATTTATTCTGAATATATCTACAGACCATAGATGAAATAAAAAAGTCGATTATGTTCATAAAAGAGTTATAGTTATCGTTATAGTTATTGAAAATATATATTATAAAAAAACTACACAGTGGATTTTTTGTCTGTATTTTTGTTTATTTATTCGCCAATCACGTAAAAGCTACTGGCCAAGAAAATGTAACTTAATGAATTCCAGTATTGCAACAGTTTTCTTAAAGACCGATAAAGTTGAATTACTTTTATTACTGTTTTACTAAATAAATGATAAATTTTGACAGCTTAAAACCTAATTTGACATATAGAATCGTTGTCGTCCTTGCGGTCAATGAGGTTTTCGTAGAAAAAAAATAGACATATTATAATTACGTCGATCACTAGCAAGTAAAGCTAAATTATATAATAGATTTTGTTTATGTTTGTTATGTTTAAAATAACATTTTTTGTAATATCAGCATTACTTAAGCTTAAATCATTTTTTTTTGTATAATATCAATATTATTTTAAGCATTGACGATGATAAAAATAGAAGATAGTAGTAGTACATTTGTCAGGGCTAGAAAAAAGGCGGGGTAAAAATAAATAGAAAGTAATTAAATTTAATTCTTTCAATTATGGCGTTCCAAGAAATAAAAAATAAATAGTGAGGGAAGTGGATATTGTGTTTTTTACGTTATAAATAGAAAATGTATAACATAATCTGCTTACAGACTGTATGTTAATTACATATACGTTTAGGTTTTAGTATACATATGCGAGAATTTTTGTTCACGATTTTTAATAATAGACAAGAGTGATTCAAAATTTAAATCAAAATCGAATCGAGGGAAAATCGAAGAATTGCATTGCGATATAGGTACAAAATTTAGAAACGAACGCGATCTAGCTAACACAAGCGGGCGAAGCCACGAGCGGGTCGCTAGTATCATATATAGATAGATATTAGCTTAGCTTTACCTTTTTATTATTAAACAACTCAGCAATTTACTAGAGTAAAACTATGGTGCATGAATAAATAACTATACATTGGGATTATAGATGAATTTCTTGGGCTAAGATCTGGAGTATTTGGAACATCTTTATATCTTTATATAGTAAGTAATAGTAGAAAAAAGAAACTCAACTTTATTAGAGGCGTAATGTATTAAGGTTAAGCGTAATACATTTGGAATTTGTGGTGTTTAATTTGATGATAAATTAATATGAAATAATAAAATAGCCATAATCGTGTTTTCCTTGAACTAATGGAGTACGACGATAAGTTTCCAAACCGAATGTTTAAATTTTAATGCAAAGTAGAGAACAGAATAATCTTTGATAAGATCTTTATTTACGCCACTTCAAAATAAGCTTCACGTTTCACATTTCATTGTCTAAATAAGAATTTTATCCACAACTTTACTATGCGCTGATGGTATTCTAGAACAGTGTCATGTCACGATGGAATGTCTAAAGGACATTGTAAATATATTATAATGTCACATAAGTGTTCTCTATGACGACACTAACCCGTAAATATATGAAGCCATTCTAACATTTGCTTTAATATTTCATAAGAAATACTACGGTAAAACTGTCTTGCAAAACTTACATTAGCATATAGCTTTGGAGCGAATAATTTCTATTTAGTGTTACATGACATAAAATATTGTCATTATATTTTTACATAATATATGATGATGTAATTTCTTTGTAAAATTAAATTTATATATGTAATCCGATAAGTATATAAATTTGTATACATGAATACTGATATTTTAGTATATGATAACATAAGCAGGGAGCGGAGTATTTTAACACTAGGTTCCTTGAGTCTGCGGTTCTCTCTGCCCACCCTGCTATGAGCGGGATACAGCGTAAAGTAAAAACATTATTTTAACAAAGTATAACATTATTTTCACGTTTTACATTTGCAGTAAAAAATATAAAAGGTTAAATTGACGTGTGAACATGCGCCTTAGTCTCGATATATTCTTCTTCATTCTATTATTAATAAAATAGAATATTCAGATGTTAAAACAACTGAGTGTAGACTGGTTTTAAAATAGCTAGTTTTAATCTGTATAGTTTATTTATAATTGTAACATTCGATGTATATTTAGAAATAAACCGACGGTGGTCTGTGTTAGGTAGAGCTTTTGACAAAATATCGTGGTGGTGTGCTTTAAACAATATAAGCATTTTACTTTAAAACAGTTTAAAATGTAACAGTAGCAAACTTTCTTGTATTTCGCAGCTTGTACTTCGATGAAGACCTCCGAGAAGAAATCTTCACTTCTCTCTCTCTCTTTCTACCTTACCATTCTTAAAGTTATATTCTCAACGCTTTTTTTGTCTGCCATAACCACATTTTCAATCCTGAAGACACCATTCAGTAATGACTTCGGTTAATTATTTTTTATTACTCAACATTCCTATGGCATTATAAAATTGTATTGTTTCAATATTATTCTTTTATCTCACCAACTTTTACCAGTATCTTTATCAAATAACTCCAATAACACTCCTTCAATCCCATTTTGACTATGTATATTTAATATTTTAAGCTATTTATTAGTATGTACTGACGACTGACAGTAATATAGGAATATGTTATGTGCTTTTCTTATTTATTTTATAGGCATATCTTCCATCACCCATCATAATATCACTGAGAAACCAAAATCGTATAAATTGAATAATGTTGTAAATAGTCGATAGTACTACTACTATTAGTAAAAAGGGTTTTGGTTCTGCTGGAAGAAAGGTTAAGGTAAATCCGTATTTAGTAACTGTAAGTGAGGTAAATCTTTACTGATACGTTTTTCCGTTTCATCCATCCAATGGAATAGAAAATATCCAAGATGATATTTATATAATACATTTTAACTGTTTTTGTAGGTGTGAATTCATAATGCCATATTTTTCGGATTTCTCGAGCATTGTGGGTTATAGCGGCCTGCACTTAAGAGTTTAATTAGCCGTAAATTGCAACCAAAATGGGCGCTTGGTCGAAAATTGCGTTTGAATGCCTAATTTGGGTGAATTAAGGAAAATTACATCGCAATTAATTTGCGTATCTATATTCTCTGTTAACGATCTCCTGTAATACAGTATTTTTAGTAGTTTACTGAAATCAACTGTAACTTTGAAAAATAAGATGACTGATCTATGTGTTAGATATTAAATAATAATAAAACAATTAAAATAATTATAAAAAATGCTTAAAGTACTCATCAATTCATTGTTGTAATAAAAATTAAATTAATGTGTATACACTTTCTTATATGTTAATAAATCAGTAAATCTTCGTATGTCCATAATAAAATGTCAAGTACAGTCCTTATTCTATTGAGATCTATTGAGATTATATGAGAGGTAATATTGCTCTACATCGCGTTTTTATTTTAAATAACTCATTATCTTTAATTGAATCGAATAGTTTTCCAGGCTTATTGAAATACAGTAAAGCCGCTTCACAAAAGCAGAGATATGCTTGAACCAAGAAACTACAGACCAAACTCCGTACTGCCTCCGTATTGCATCATCAGTTCAAAATTAAATAGTAAAAGTTCTTTCTATATCTAGCAATATGGTTTGTAAACACAAAGCCATTTACCATAGATATGAGATGCTGTACTTCTAAAGCACAATTATGACGCTTATGAATGTCACTATATGCTATTGGGGTATTGGAAATGTGTAGACCATGAAACTTTGTAATTAAAACTATGTCGTTATGGTACACAGGATGCCGCCTTAGATTTTCATGTCTCATATTTAAGCCGTCACGTTGTAAATAACGTAAACCATCTGGATCTTCCCTAAAGATAG
Source organism: Dione juno (assembly GCA_037127375.1). NCBI lineage: Eukaryota > Metazoa > Arthropoda > Insecta > Lepidoptera > Nymphalidae > Dione > Dione juno. The sequence continues at coordinate 3,791,019 of JAXRJS010000038.1, read as the reverse complement.
GCGTTCTACAAGGATCTATCCTTAGGCCGCTATTGTTTTTACGTTATATTAATAATCTATCATTTTACGAGTATATGGAAGAAATATATGCTAATCCTAATTGTTCAGAGATGCCATATATTTGATATTTAAAGTAGACAGAAACGGAATAAGCCGTAGTTCGTTTGTACATTAATAATTTTACCGTAAATGCTTAAAAACCTCGCATGAACAAACAACATTTTAATCTTGCTATTTAATATTGAAATCTTAACGTTACTAATCTAATCAATAGTGTTCTTGGGATAGATATAGATTTCAAGCTCAAGTAGAATGTCTACCTAGAAACACTTGCAGATAAGCTAATTACTAGCGCGTTCGCGAGTAAAAATGTAAAATAAATGACGGACGTTGATACACGTTTCGACTAACTGGTTTATTAAGCTATTTTCATAGTATTTTATCTTATCTATTATAAGGCAGTACTGCAAATATTAATTCAATACTTATGCTTCAAAAAAAGCTATGAGACGAATTTTTATCTTAGAGCTCGACATTCTCTGCAAGATGTTTTCAAACAAATATATATGCTGATATGTTACTTCTTAATATGTTTATATATTATACAACATATTTTTGATCCGACAACCATATCCAGTAATTTTATAAAAATAGTGACGGACATACAATAGGAACGAAAAAAAAATATAGACTTCTAACGCCTAGTTATCGCCTCCAAAAGGTGGATAAATATTATATTAAGTCTGACTATCACTACTTCTCAATTTCAAAGTAACTATCAAAACGTTAGTTAGTAATGCTCTGTTCTCTACTCTGTTCAAGAATATTTAAGTGACATAAATGTGTGGAAACAAGGTTATTTGAATTTTTTGTAGGCGTAGCTGCCAATATACTATATTATTGTGAAACAATAAAAATATATATATTGAAAAGAGCTTGTAGAGTTTCTTCTTGGCTCTTCTCAGTTGTGCTGACTTCTGACCCGGTGATAGCGACATATTTATTCGACGGTTCAATCGTACTCGTAAAAATCTATTTAATTAAAAAATATTTTTTATTGATTTGAATGAATTATTTCCTTGCACATTATTTCATTGCTCTATTAACAAGACATTGAGTTCCACCACTCAACAGGCAATGCCTCGATAATTAGGTGGAAACGTTATATCTCAACACAGGATCCCTCTGCCTACTCAGCTTTATTCAGGGAAAAAAAAGGAGAATATCAGTTTAAAGATTAGCTTATAAACTTTCTTCCTTACTGTAAAAATTTATTGATATATTTATATTCATTACAGTATATTAATATCTTTTGAAGAATATTTACAATCTTCTGTACAATACATACAACTTATTACTGTTACGTATCTGTGGAACGTGACGTAGCTATATTCCATACAATATACGAGTATCCGCTAAACTTGTTTGTACTGTCAGGTACGGAAAAACAAATACTCGTTACCTCTAAATCTAAGCCGAGCACGTACAAACGTTTAACTTTTTGATCGATTCGCAAATGTAACTGCACAAACAAGGAGAAAGAAAATTCGTTTTTTACAAAAATGAAAGTATAATACGCTCGGAAATTGAGAGTAAAGTTTGAAAATTGTTATTTGTCGTAATGTGTTGTTGCCAACTCTAAGTGCAACACATTTTCAAACTTTTTCGGCGCAGAATCTTTTTATGTCACGTGACAATGTGTCTGCTCTCATATGAGATTATAATGGAAGTAGCATTCATTATTTCTGATTTCATTATCAGGATAAGATTTTCTAAGTAATGGATATAAAATACATAGTACAGAAGAGACTTACGTTTTGTGTAGTTTGTTAAAACTTCTTAATTTTAACAACGATTCGATATAGGTCTTTTGTGAACATATTATCGAACTATTACAAATATTTTTATAAAAAAATTAAATACCAGTTAAGTTGGAGTCATTTTCGCGTCCTCGGATTTCGTACCGAATCTATATACTGGTTATTTACGCGATTTTGATTTTTTCAATGCTCCAAAAGACTACTAAACCTGGATATTTGATATTAATTTCAGCTTGATTTTGAAAAAAGGTTCTAGACAGACAGATAGACAGACAAGAAAATTTCCCGTTTTTTCCTTATGAGGTGCAGAATTCTGAAAATTCTAAATATATATAAACTTTTAAAAGAGGAATGATGCTTAGGATAAAAAATGTTCTACTTGTTATGTGGGTTACGAGATGCTTAGCCAACGAAGTCTTTGTAGTGGAGTGTGGAATAGAGTTTTGTATGTACATCCTCCTTTCCCATTGTGTATGTCCGTATTATGTGAAACATACATATGTATAAACATATATGTACAAACTGAACTTTAAAAACTAATAAAGTTTAAAAGGTATCAAAGTGTAAATAGCAAGTAGCTTTTATGTTTTTATTGATACTACTAAAAATGTAGACAACGTGAAAACTCTGGAATAAAGAAAATGATGGTGCTTCAACATCGTCATCAGTGTTAAGTGAAGTGTAGAACTAAGATATATTTATATTCCTTATTTGCCAGCTCAGTGCGTCCGCCGTAAAATACGTCACAGCGTTAAATCACAGAAATCGATCCTGTAAAGAAAGTATGGGATGAGCATAAATTTAATGTATTTTATAACATGATTCATTGCACCTGGTTTACATCAGCCGTTATAATGGATTTATGACTGCTAAATTCTTTGTGATACATAGCACTTTAGGTATAATTTATTATATAATAAAATAGTGAAAACTGATCTTCGGAGCTACTGCTTGGATTTTTATAAGTTTTTATTATAGGCTTGAGAAAGGCAAGGATCTAAGTGAAGAACTTAAATCTGTACCTATGTATTATTTTTTTTTGTCATTTTAAATATATGCATAAAACATCTTGATATCCAATAACCGTATATGAATAAGCCAAGCCATATACGCAGTAGTTGTAATTTCAAGCCCCCGTCGGATGAATGGATTATTTTTATTTCTTCGCTCTAGTAAGTGCCAACACACAGTGCCCCAAATTTGGCCAGAAAACAGAGAAAAAGGTGTCTTAACAGGGTCGTAGGGTAAGATTCTCTCTGCATATGGCATGCATGCTGTATGCGGAATGAAAATGAAATATCTGTCAAGTGGGAGTAGTACTCGCTCACCGAGGTTTCCTTATAAATTGCATGATTGTAGGTATTCCGCTTACAAAAATACTACTTATAAAAATTTACAAACTTATATTTGCGATCGTATTTACTAATTTTGCAAAAGTAACTAATTTCACGAGATTCATTAACGTTGCGGGCAGTAGATGGTAAAGAATAATTGACATATAATATCTTATAATAAATAGTACATTAAATGTATATTTAAAGTTATAAAAATAATTATTTCTCAATGTAGTAATGACTTTTAGGGTACTACTAAAAATATAAATATAGTCTAAAGTCCATCTTTATGGAATATTTTTTTTAATTATGACTCCCATGTACAGTGTTGTCACAGCACACTATGTAGTACCAAATTTTACTGGAGAGAAACTACCTAACTGAACCTCTATGCTTAAAACAGTAGTGATTCCCCGATTTTTTTAGACTAAGTGCTACAGTACGGCTTTCCTGTTTAAGAATGGAAAGAGGAAAGTGTGAAAATCCACAAGTTACTGGACTATGGCTATGTAAAAATCACAAAAAAATATAGTAATATCCGTCTATAAATAAATAATATAGAAATAAACCACACACAAAAGCTTCAGTTACTAGGTGTTGAACTTCAAAAGTGTAGAAATATTCAGCAGCTCATACCTTATTCACGACGTGCAGAGAGCGCCATGACCTCACAGGAGTTACTTACTACGAAATCTGAATCATTTACACTCTGTCTAGCTCTAACTCGCTGTGGGACTAATATTAATACGAGTACGTTCTACTTACGATTGCAGTTTCACGAATATTGGGTTCATCTTATATATCTACACTGTTTCGTTGTTGTTGTGATTTATTTACGTATGTTTATATAGTTGGTACTAAGGTACTGGAACTGAGCTCATTTGGTTAGTAAAATCTAATTGTATATTTAAAGTCTTGCAAGATTTAGTACTCGTCCCAGCAGTACAATATTAAGGTAATTTAGTTACCATCAAATATCACGAAAGTATAAGACCATTATCTGATGATGCAAAACATAACAGCACCAGCCACTGTGGTTAATTTTTGGTTATATTGCTGGTGTTTCGTGAATTTCAGTGGATGTACCTCGAATTTTTTATCGAAAATTTTAATCTAAGTAATCTACAAAGCGACTTGTATTTAGTAATTATTTAAAAAATATTTTATAAAATGATCAACAAGAACATTTAAAAAAATGAAGGCATATAACTACTTTCTTTTATATTGAAAAGAAATATGTGGCTGTAAACCAAGGCGTGGGTTACTAGCCTCGCCAACTAAAAGGTACTCAGTTTTACAACACCGATCTTAAACACAAAGAGGACTGCTTATTTTATACTATATGAGCATCCTACGCGCTGAAGCTTTGATGAAAATGATGATGTTTCTCTTGCCTTGCTTAAGTAAAAAAGCTGGTAGATTCTCTTTCATCAGAAAATTCAACTCATTTGACATTATTGCTGTTGAAATATAGTTAAAATAAATAACAGATGAGTAATTTTGGGTAGTATAGACGGAGCAAAATAGAGAAATATATTGAATTACCAAGGACAAGTCAATATAATTGATATTAATAACCAATTTAAGATATCCTAGACTTTGTATCCTTATAATAATGCCCGTTTATATTCGGTATTTTAGTTTTACAAATATTTGATACCAAATTTTTAGAAATATTTCTTATTGCTATACGCTATATTCCGTACATAGCAGGGTAGGCAGAGAGAACCGTAGGCTGAAGGAACCTAGAGTTAAGACACTCCCTTTCCCGCTTTCCACCTTTCCAGGCATTACGTGTGGAGTGGCAGAACTCAACGCCGCACTTTTGCCTTGTTGCGAAGGAAATGAAAATATTTCATTCTCCCCGAGTGGGAATGGAATCCACAAACCAGTCGTGTATACACGCAGACGCTGCGTGTTCAGATGTATTATTTTTTTCGATTCCAAGTATTCAAATCAGTCTGTGCCGCTACATTGAAATAGTAAATCAGTCCCCCTGTGCTCCAGATGTTGCATTAGTAATAATAATAATTATATTTTTAAACATTTAATGGACATTTTATGTGAACTGTCAGGTCATTTATAAAATAGGTTAACACGGTGGTGGCTCAATTTCATAATATCATATTTTGTATATATTTAACATTCAGTTAGAGCAAACGTTGAAGTAATGAGAGCATTAGCGGTCGGTACGTATATTCAGTGTATGCGGGTACCTCGAATGTAAGTAGCTTTACATTTCGCTACATTACGTGCATTTCATTTACGCCACATTCACGGCTAGATCCCGCCCCGCACGTTGTGGTTATGCTTTTGGTCGTCATTATATTCATTACACTAGCAACACTGCTAGGTAAATCTGATATAAGTATCATATGAAATGAAAACTTTACAATATATTGATACAATTAAAGTTTTTTAGAATTTACTGGTGAAGCTATAAATATGTCTGATTAATCAGACTTCATGTTTAAACATGTGATGGTTAACTTCAGACTTCTATAATACAACTTAGAGTAAAACGTCTTTGTACCTACGTAAAGATTGGTAGTATATCCAAATAGGCAACATTTTTTTTTTAAAGGTTGGTACTTACAATACAAAATAGTCTTATATTAACAACAACTTACAACTTACCATGAAGTTAAGGTTTGATTTCCATTTTGAATAATGTCAAAACATAAACAACGTAAGAAGAAGTCATTTTATAAAAGAAATGTAAAGTAAAACGCTTAAGCCATGAGTTAATTTATTTCAAAGTTACTAATTTGTTGCGGCCTGGTCCTTGGGCGCGACTGCCGGTTCAGTAAGACAAACTTTTTGTTACTTTTCACTTAACTGTTGGTTAAGTTTGGTTGTTGTACTCAATTTTTATATTTTATAAATATATTATATTATATGACGTCATAACGTGACTTGAGTACTCGTCATTATTCAATTTAACTAAACATAATTATTAAATCGTGGAAATAAAGCATAAATTATTAAATCGTGGAAGAATTTGAATATATGTAACCAAAAGTTTTCTAGATGAATTACGATTAAATTTTCAAATTAATACTTTCTTAATTAATTATATAATTGATATAATTAATTTTCCAGTTTCATTTATTTAATATTGGTATCGATCAAGTGCGAGTAATACTCGCTCACCGAGGGTTCTATACATATTTCAAGATTATAGATATTCCGGTGAGGAAAATACTAGTTATTTAAATTGACACACTTAAATTTGTGGTCGTAAACACTAATTTTCTATGAAATGAACTACAATATAAATTTTTAATGTTTTTTTTCTGGTATACATCTATAAACTTCTAATTTTCGAATTTTGTCTTTGTTTGTGTACTATAAGATTTAATTGGTTTCCAAATTTCATAACTCTAGGTTAATTGGAAGTACTCGGTAAGTTTTTATTACACGACGACTTTAATGTAAATTTCAAAAAAATGAATCCTTTGATTGTGTTGATTGTGACGACTTTTTGAATTGGTTTGATTTTTTCTGTACGTGATTTCGAGAAAATAGTCTTGACAGACGGAAAGGCAGACAGATGGACAACAAAGTGATCCTATAAGGTTTCCGTAGTTTCCTTTTAAGGTACGAAGCCCTCAAAGTAATTCATTGTTTATAATTATAGGCACAGTGTGATCTCACTCAAATAAGAATAAACAAATGAATCTAATCCTCCTCATCGTAGCTCGGAAGTCGGTCTGGCGTAGTCACTTACATAATACACGTTATAGAGGTGGCTACTTGACATATATAAGAAATAATGTTAATAGTAATTATAACGAGACTGTATAGCAGTTTGTGATGAGCTATAGGGGAGGACCAACCTGCAACCTCCAGAGGAACGTGTCAATTATTATACACACCTAACTTGTTGTTTGATTGTTCAAAAGCCGAATCCTATCATAGATTCGATAGGATTTGGCTCAAGACGTAAATCTTTGATCAGTGTGTGTTGCCAGTGATGACCTACGGAAGCGAGACTTGGGCGTTAACTATGTGTCTTATAAAAAGGCTCAATGTCACGGATCTTCATGGAGATCCTTGGGGAAGGCGTATGTCCAGCAGTGGGCGGAACAACGGCCTGTCATGATGATGATGATCACAAATTCGGCTTTTCAACAATCAAACAACAAGTCTCATTCACCCCATTCAAATTCTTGTTAGTCCCATTAATTATACGTTGACCAGCTCTGGGTAATTCCATATGGCATGGTAATTCCAAATACTCAACGGTAAATCTTGGCTAATGCGTCATATTAAAACAAATTTTAGTTGGAACCGATGAAGTTGATAATTTTTAACTACCCGCACAAAAAAAGAGACTTTTAGTCATGACATGTACCAGACATGGAAGATTGTAGAAAAACATGATAATAATATGTTTTTTAAAGTATATAAAATAATTATTACAATAAAAAGGACAGAAGAGAATTAACTTCCCAACCTACTAAACAGTGATATATTCCACGCTATCTAAAGGCATATTAAGTAAAAGAAAGGAAATGGGCTAGAGATGTGCACAATATGCATAATTATATAATATTTTTATATTATAAATAGCCAATTTATATATGTAAAATATTGTATCAAAATAGAAGTGTAATGCAATTTTTTTTTATCTTATTCCATTGGAAATATCAAATGGATTACCATTTAGAACAAAGATTGTACAATCATAATAGAAAATGGACTATAAAAGAAATAGAATATAGCAGTAACTTAGGATAATGTATATTACTAGAGACTTATTTTGCTAGCTTTTACCTGTAACTTTGTTCTCGTGGTAAAATGGAATATGAAAAATTAGTATTATTCATGAAATATTCTAAGTACCTGAGATAACTCTAACCATAAGACCGGTGATCATATATTTTTTTTTAATTTATTACTAACAAAGATATTCAGAGGGTGTCTAGCCAATTTCTGTACGATATTTGATTTTTGGCATATTCAGAGGGTGTCTAGACAATTATATTATAGTAATTAACAATTATATAGAATCCGATATTTGGTTTTTGGCATACGGGTCCATAACCCCATCCAACCCATGGAAGTGGTGTCCCTCCCTCATTTTCATTGTTATTCTTCCTCTAATTCCGTTTCCTGTCTTAGAGTTTCCCAGTAATGGGTTTAGAGGTTAGATGGCAATCGCTCCATTAAAAACTACAATTCGCTACAGAAATGGGCTACCGTGTCAGGCACGGCTAACAACGTTAGTACCCAGACGGAAACTCCGCTTTGCAATATGGAATATTGGCTCTCTAACCGGACGATGCAGAGAACTCGCCGATGCACTCATGAGACGTCAGGTCCAGTGTGCTTTCCTTCAGGAAACTAGCTGGAAGAGCAGTTAGTCGCGTAACAGGGATATCGGACAGGGTTACCGCCTTATATACACTGGGTAACCTACAAGCAAAAACGGTGTGTCGGTAGCGCTTTCTGAAGAGCTTCAGAATGGGCTTCTTGGAGTTGACCGTCGCTGCGACCGCTTGATGTGGATAAGGGTACTGATTGAGTGCATTACCACAAACTTAATCAGTGATTATGCTCCCCAAACGGATTGTAGCGCGGCTGAAAAGAAGACATTCTGGGAACAATATGAAGAGGTCCTACTCGCTATACCGTCTACCGAAGTAGTCTTAGTTGGGGGGGACTTGAACGGACACGTGGGTAGGGTTGTTGAGGTGTATGAACGTGTTCACGGGGGTTTTGGATATGGTCTTCGCAATGCAGAGGGAGAAAATATTCTGAGAACCTGAATTGGTTCTGATCTAGCCATCGTGAACAATTTCTTCCAAAAGAAACCTCAGCACCTTATAACGTATAAGAGCGGGTCTCATTTAACTCAAATCGATTATTTGTTGACTAGACGGTATCACATGGGCAGTGTGACCAACTGTAAGGTCATTCCTGGTGAAATCCTGACGGCCCAACATCGACTCCTGGTCATGGACTATAATGTTACCCCGAAAAAGAAAGTAGATGAGAAATGCAAGCCTAGGATCAAGTAGTGGTTGTTGAATCTGACTTCCTGGCGGAGGTAGAGAGTTAAAATCTACTGACTAACATCGAGACCATTCAGGTTGCTTGCTCATTCAGCAACCATTGCAGGGGGCAAACGAGTTCTTGGCATTACTAAGGGTGGACGTGGCATCGACAAGGAGACGTGGTGGTGCAATAACTAGGTGCAGGGGGTGATTCGGGTATAGAGGACTGCGTTTTAAGAATGGCAGCACTCCAATTCTCCTGAAGACAGACTGGAGTACATAGCAGCGAAACAAGCCAGCAAAAGAGCTGCAGCCAGGGCCCGCAGTGAAAGTTTGTCGCCATTATATGATCAACTTGAAACTATGGAGGGGCAGAAGCTCATTTACAAACTGGCTTGTGCTCGAGATAAAATCGGTCAAATGGCGGGAGGTCACTGGTGTGGTCTGTGATAGCAGAATACCGCCCAAGCTGAAGGGACTGATATACAAGAGCATTATCCGACCGGTTCTTTTATACGGCAGCGAATATTGGCCGACATTATCTCAGCACACTCAGGAGTTTCACGTCACGGAGATGAAGATGCTGAGGTGGACGTCTGGCGTTACGTGGTCCGACCGTATACGCAACACATTCATTCGAGGTAGTCTTGCGTCGCCTGAGATGGTATGGCCATGTTATGCGCCGACCCGAGAACTATGTCGGAAGGAAGTGCCTTGACATGTCTGTCCCTGAAGTTAGACCACCCGGACGCCCAAGGAAGCGATGGCTGGATGTCGTGGCGCAGGACATGAGAGCCAATAGATTGTCTACCAACGATGTTAAAGACCGAGCAAAGTGGTGTAAGCTTAGTCGGAAGGCAGACCCTGGCAAACGAAGCTGGGACTAATGCCAGACAGAAGAAGAAAACTAACAAAGCCACACTTTGATGAAAAAACAGGTTCCATTTCTTAGTAGTTTGTACTGTATTTTTTAAATTTAATCTTGTAATATTTATATAGGCATTTAAAATAATTAGAGGATGAACTGATTAAACATTCATATATCTAAGTCTGCAATTTGCAAAGATGAGTGACAGTCAATATAAGAAATAATATATTATAAATATGCAATGTCGCTGGGACGGCAATATCCAAAGTGAAGCTCGCCAAATACGCGCTTCGAGGCTAATAGAGCATTAGACGAGCTATCTCCGCGGCTCAACTTTAAATATTTAAACCTCAGGCCGCAACCCGCCTCTGAAAAGCCTTTTTATTTGCAGATAACGAGACCTCGCACGGCTCCTCTGTATAATGAGGTTTCTTATTTCCTGCTAATGTTTTTTTTCTTTACTTACGTAAACTTTTAGTTACTTGGTTAGCCGTCGACTTTATATTTATCTAATGTGATATTCTTATATAAAGTTGTCTATCTACTAATTGTTTCTATTTTATTTTTAAAAGTAGGATTAACTTAAGCATTTTGCACAAAACTGGCACTAGCCTTGTGGGAGAATTTATTGTAGTTATTTCGCGTTTGTGCTTCGTATTGTTCATTGTTACTTTCTCATATTAGGTAGCTCAGGTAATGCCAATGTTGTATTGGTAAAGAATTACTTTCAAGTAGGTACACAATTACAAAATGTACTACGATAAAGTTAAGGTGTGTAGGCTCAAAACACAGCCTTATAAATTCAAATAATTTTATTCAAAATAAGAATACATGATTCATTTTTTTAACGTCGAATCGACGCAAGAAACTTAGCGGGACATTGTTTTTCTTCTTTTTCATTTTTTCAATGTGGTCATTTGCAATTTTATAGTTATTCATTGTTGAAAATAATAACTTTGAAAAAGACTGAAGCGAGCATTTCATTCACAAGGCGTGATATCACTTATAAAATTATTAATTACAATTCTTTTAAATTGTGTTGCAGAAAATTCTCGGACGTTTTCTGGGATCCTATTTTAAAAGTATATACACCGTCCCATGAAAGCTATTTTTAGTATCAATATTGTGTGTACATTACAGGTTTAGGTAAAATCTTATGAAAATATTTTTTATATATACATTAACATTCTCAAGGATATATTGAGACACAACAGTAAATTAAATAATTTCCTTAATTTTTTCTCTTAAGGATTCCTTAGGGTTTAAGTTATAGATAGAGTGAATAGCTCGCTTCTGCAAGACGAAAATTGAATGAATAGCGGCTGTATTACCCCAAGTATAATGCCATAGGAGATAAAACTATAAAAGCAAACAAGGCGAGCCATTTCCACATCAGTAATCTGTTTTTTTTTAACTGGCAAAGCTGCTGAGCTAAGTCTTTTTCACCAATTCTCCACTGCAATTTTAAGTCTATGGTGATACCGAAAATACCGTAGAATCAACAGGATCCACGGCTTCTCCATTCAACAGTACATTGTCTTTAAAAATTATCATTTTGGGTTTCGAAAAATTATATATTTAGTTTTTTTACTATTCAATAGGAAGTTATTAGCATTATACCAATGTATTAATTTTGAGATCGTCGGTCGAGATGTATTATTTACATCGTCAAATATATTTTGTTGTCTTTCATTTTAAAAATTAATGAAGAATCCTCAGCAAGCAATATAATTTCATGGTTCATTCCAGTTGAAAGGAGCCATAAATGACTTACTATATATAGTTAAATATAGTAAATCATATATATATATATATATATATATATAATATATATATATATATATATATATATATGTATATATATATATATATATATATATATATATATATATATATATATATATATATATATATATGTATATATACAGTGTAACAGACTCTTCGTTCTCCACTTCCCTCCTAATTTTCGAGACGAGAAGTCAACGCGGCAAATCAAAACAATTCATTCTCCTTGAGTGGGAATCGAACCCACAACTGCTACGTTTAGAATCAGACGAGCCAATGCGCCACGATGGCCTCAAATTCATTAATTATATGTACCCAATATATCCTAAATCAATCAACTAATTACGGCACGCAAACAAACGCAAATGAATCAAATAATATGTAACTCATGCAATTATTCAATTATGATTTAATTGAAACTAAGCGGCAAATCATAAATTATGGTCAAAGTTAGTAGGTATGCAGGTCACGTTGCGCTAAAACAATATTGATTAACGGAAAACAGAATATATAATATATTACATTTTTGTCGTGATAAAATGCAAAATAATTTAGATAGATTATATTACATATTAAATATATTGCAGATTTTGTATATTACATTTTTATTGGCTGCTTGGCTTTCCCTATGGGAATCTACACCTCTTAAACTCTTCTACTGTTAATGAACCCCCCGAACTCCTCATAAGGCGTCCGCAATAACACTGTCGTTAGTGCGGATGTCCCGTCAATATGATCCGATCTCAAGCAATGCTCCGCAGAGAGATATAACCTAAAGTTAAGACACTATATTTATGTTGTGATGACGGCTGTAAATATTTCCATATTATTTATATTTTATTTAGAAACATGTATAACAATTTCTGTATAACAATTTTTATTTAATAATTTAAGATGGTTGATTGTGATTTGATTGTCATTCCTTTGATGTAAGTGAATAAATGTAAAACGTTGTTGAGGTAAAAAGTACAGTAAGAGGAATGAGTGCAGTGTGACAAATCCGCACGACTCGGAAAATACAATAGGAAATAAAACCTAGGTGTCACTTGTTAGAAGCCTATTGTTCTCCTTTTAGAACATTTTTATGGCTATTTTCAGAACACCTAGCTGCTGCTTTAAAATATTAAAAAATTGAATTCCATTTTCATCATATATAAAGGAATAAACATGTCTGAACTAATGTTGACAAGTATACTGTCATCATAACGAAATATAATATGTATAAAGTTAGAAGCGGAAAGTTAATAAAATAGTACCAATTCTCAATGGATTCAGTTCTTTCTACCTATACTATATAATAAAAAAACGCGTGAAGTTATAAAATACAATTTCATTTTCTATAATAATTATAATTTCTGTTATGTATGACACACAAATTCTGAATGACCGACGCAGCTGTCACTTATTTACAGTAGCATTGAAATGATAAATGTTATAAAGCCTATAGCCGTAACGCCGCTAACGTAGCATAGCCTAGGTTTACTCCATAAATCTTTTTATGGAGTAAACCAAATCTACTATGTAACACAAAATTCAATTCTTGATTTGAACCGATTCCGTATAACAAAACTAACTCTTTAGCCGTATTATATTAATATAAATGAGGCAATTATCGTATTTTTATATTGTAATTAGCCAGAATGATTTCTACAACCATAAGAAAACTAATAGATAAATATTTCGATACGTTTGTTTTCCTTTAGAATGATCGAGGCCATCTCACATTATATCAATATATTTATATATATTTTGGGGAAATTGTTAATAATAAAATCTAAATTTTAATATATATATATATATATATATATATATATATATATATATATATATATATATATATATATATATATATATATATATATATATATATATATATATATATATATATATATATATATATATATATATATATATATATATATATATATATATATATATATATATATAAGAAATATAACTTGTGAGGTAACAAAATATGGGGATATTTTAAAAAACTATGCTAAAAACAAAAAATTACATACCATGGGTCCCCGTGGCGGTGTGAATTAGCGTCTGACTGTAAATGTATCGGACGTGGGCTGCATCTGAAGCTGAAAAAAAAAATAAAAGTTTCACTTTGATTGTTGCTTTGTTTTGTTCCATATTAAAATTATCGGAGAACTTTTGTGTTTTCTGTGCAAAAAAAAATGCTTTTCGATCGATTTGAACTCACGACCACATCTTGTAACTAATGTTAATAATACTGATATCTATTATACTATAATGATTTCAAATAATTAAATAGAATATACATACAAGCCAAAATATAAAATTTTGCATATTTGGCAGCGCGTTGTAGGGATAAATCCCATCTATATTAATGGTTATTCAAAATTGTTAAGCTTTGCAAATAACGCTGCTATGAAATATTCAGACAAGTCATTAAATGCTAAAGCTCTCTTGGAACACTATCTTGGCTCGCTACCGCTTGTTCCATGCAAATTATTCACAAAGTACGCATGTAGGCGCTTCTCATTAGTAACTGACCATGCTGAAAACGTACTATAACAAAGCTTTTTAGGTACACATATTTTACTTTATTGTTAAAAATAATAAAGTGTTTTAAATATTTAAATTTTATACAAAATTTTCTTTTAATTCTGTACTTAATATTATAAACCGGAACTTTCAGGAACTACTAGTTTAAATTGAAAAATTAAATGCTGGAAAGTAGATCTTTTATGGAGTCTATATCACGTTAATCGTTTCAATGTGACCAATTATACTAGCGCTCAAACTTACCTCATACCTCGGACACTTTGAACGTATCGTACCTACACAACTATAATCTTATGCAATTTTCCATTTTATTCCGAATTTTATGCAGATTCATTCATTCCATTTTAACTGACTAAGAAATCGTGATGTCTGTCAATAATTCAGAAATCAATTTTTCAATAAGTATATAAAATATTTACAGTTGCCCATTGATTGACTGAAATAATGATAAAATGAAAATACTGAGCGGCGTCAAATGAAATAAAACATTAATAATAATATACACCGAGCCTAAAGACATTCCGAGAACAGTATTTTGCTGCCAAAAGCAAAAAGGTCGTGCGTATTATAAGGCTTATAATAACTCAATTAAAATTTAAATTACTATAATACTGTTGCGGTCTTATGGGACCTTCGAACATAATTACATATTTGACAAACTTATTTCGATAGAAATAGCCGCGAATACTGGCTTTGGTTACTTATTATGTATAATAACGGTCACTTTATTGTTCTCTTATTCTTAAAAAATCTAATAAGTATAGTAATCGGACATGTTGAATACCTGTATTTGTAATTGTATGCCACGGTACTAGGTTTGATGGCCTCAATCTGGAATATGTGTATATCGATATCTTTAGTCTTGTTAGGTCGGTTTATCCAAAAATTGAATGTAATGTGATTTGAACCCGGGGCTCTTACCATCGTAAGATGCCGTTGCAAGCGAAGAGTAAATGGACAAAAAGACGATGGACATGGATTGGAATACAATTATAATAATAATAATAATAAATAGGTAGAAATCAATCTCAAGTTAAGTAAATAACAAAAATAATAATTTTCCTTTTTCAAAGAATTTTAACTTCGCTTCGCTTTTAGGGGTAAAATGTTTAAAAGACTCGATACTGATTTTACATAAGCCTAACACATTAAGGCGTCTAGGTCTCCGAAAAAATCTGATGAAATTAAGCCTCATTTTCATACAAAATTTCTATACTTTTCTTTTTGACCTCAATCATATTATTTTAAATAAATATTTTTACTTTTTCCTTTCGAATCACTTTGTTTATGAAGTGGAAGGTAACGTTAACGTTTAACGGGGCTTATGAAACGATTTCTTAATTGCGGGCTAAGAACCGATTCCGGGAGTATCCTAAGTGTTGCCCCTCAAACTTCTCTATCATAAAAAAGTTCATAAAAATGCGTCCCGCCGTTTAAAAGATTACCCCGGACAAACGGAAACATAGATATAAAGACAAATAAAATTTACAAATACAAAAACCTCTTTAATGTTTTGTTAAAGTATAAATTGCTTTATGCACTTGAAAAAAGTTATTTTGAAATCACAATCAGACACTTCTATTTCATTTATATTTATAGATGTACATTACAGATACATACAATATAACACAAAAGTTAGCATTTACACCGAAGTTATTCTACTAGCATTCTAATGAAAAATGTTATAGGAGGAATACTATAATGATCGACTAATTTGAAAGAATCTTTATTCAGTACGAGAAATGAATAGAAATTGTCAATTATCTTGTTTTTGTTTTAGAGACGCCCCTTGAAGCATAAAGTTAAATTTAATTGCACATAAATTTTTATGGACCAGATGCCAGATAGAATTTCGCGTAGTTTATAAGTAAGTATAATTGTGTTCTTTTTCCTTTTATCTAATATCCTATATTTTTTAAACCAACATATATAATATTCTGTCATTAATTAAACATCAATGACTGTTTACTTTGGAGGGAGTGTCTTAAGACTAGTATATTACTGCCTACCCTACTTTAAGTAGGATACAGCGTAAAATTAAAAACATCTTGACAAAGATATTTTTATTTATACCTTTAAATTTTTATATATTATAAATATATATTTTTTTACAATATTCGGTTTCTTTTAATCGACTTCTTCGATTTCTTTTTATAAAATATCGATTTCCATTCGTTAAAGCTTATTTATCTTAATTTATCATAATTTAATTTATCATAATCTTTGTACTTAATTTGAAAGCATATCAGTTTCATCGCTCAGACGAGTAAGAGACGAGGTAAGATTAAAATTTTCATTTCAAATATCTTACATGGGTATAAAAAGAAGACGTTCTTTTTATTTTATTACCAATGAGAACGAAATGGAGTTTTATAGTTATTCGTGATTTATTATGAAAACATATTTTTTATGTAAAAGATAAATATAAATTAACAACATTACTTCTGTAGGTCAGCAAAACACTAATTGACAACGTAATTTCGGCAATGGCACAACTCTCGCTTATGTCACAACAGAGTTAGATAAGAACTCTCTCACTGGGAGAATTTTCAAGAGGTGCTGGTTTGTAAAAAAATTATACGTGTCTATACATTGTCTTTTATTTTAATAAACTTTGCTTATATACAAGGAAGTAACAAGAAAGCGGGAAACGGACTGTCTTAACACTACGTTCCTACGGTTTCCTCTGCCTATCCTGTTATGTGCGGAATATAGCGTGAAGCTATTATTATTATTATTATTATTGTTTAAATACGTAATCGAAAACTTAGCTTTATGGTTAAAAGCAAAAAAAAATTAAATGAAAGATAATTTCTGCAATATAAAACCTACATTTGTACGACCTAATAAACAATCGTCATAAATTTCAATATACGTAGGAACCTATATGTGTATATGTGACTATAAATGTTTTAACTGGTCTATGGCGTCTATTCAGTAACAATTAAACAATTTCATACGTGGTTACACAATTGAAATTGTTTATGTCCACAAAAACTAACGACCTATTAATCAAACCGACAAATGGTATGTAGAACATAAAGTGTTCCAATGAGGAGGCCATAAAACTCTCGTACAACAGTTATTTCTCTTTGTTATTACTGTTCAGGTGCGATCCAGTGATATATCGGCTACAAATTGTGTTGTTTTGTGATAGCCGTAATTGTTTAGATGTGAGTGGCGTAGAACTATTCACTTATTGTGTATCATGTACTTATTTCATTATATGTAGCAATAAAAATAGAACAAATCCAAACATTTATGTTTATTGTTTAATATATATATATATATATATATATATATATATATATATATATATATATATATATATATATATATATATATATATATATATATATAATATATATATATATATATATATATATATATATATATATATATATATAATATATATATATATATATATATATATATATATATATATATATATATATATATATATATATATATATATATATATATATATATATATATATATATATATATATATGTATATATGTGTATTGTTTCTTTAAGTTCTTCAACTGTTATTAGATCAATTATTGTTACTAATTGTGTTAATTTCTATTGTATAACGAACCATTCTAAAAAAATCTGAAGAAAACAGAAATAGATAAATGAAACGTTAAATGTAAAATTTATTTTTTTTACATTAAAAACGAGTGACATAAAATTGTTAGTACCAATATAATTTTGCAACACTCTTCAGTGTTTACCGTCACAGTGACTGTTTAACTGTCAACTCGAAGGAACTGGACACTCGGCCATTAGTGGGACGTGACCTTATAGTAAATTGTTAGCAAATGACCAGGTTCAGCCTCGTTGACGCTTATGACCTTTCCTTATCGGTCTTTCCCGAAATACTTAGGGTAATGATACAGTCTTGCCTTTTTCTTAGAATACCCTCTATATATGTACGTGCTGAGATTCTTTAGCGGCTTATTGCGTCTTTGATCAAAATAGCTTGAGAAAGAAGTAATAGCTTAATAGCTTATGCTTTGTATAAAGTTGTTGTTTTCAAAATGTTATAGCTAAATATCTGAATACAAAGTGAGAGAATATAAAGTGAAGCCAACAAAAATATTATCAACAAAATAAATATTATTGCTATAGAATATACCTAGTGACGTATTTTGAAAAACATTTTTATTATGATAAAGCCAGAAATAATTAAATTTTAAATTACCTAGACTCAAATAATATATAAACACAAACAAACTAATATATAAAGCTAAAGAGTTTGTATTGATGAAAGCGCTAAACCAAGGAACTACTGCTTCGAATATAAAACATATTTTTGTGTTGGATAGTTTATTTGTCGAAAAGTCGAAGGTAAGTAAATCACGTTGATTATTTCGATTTTACTTTTGAACCATCATCATTATCATCGGAAAAAGGCCCCATTAAACGCCATACAGACGGGTACTGGGCCGCCCTAATCCATCATTGTTTGTCGTATGACAAATTAATTGTATAATTAAAAACAAAAAAAAAACTCTTAATTAGATCAAGGGAACCAAGCCACAGATAAAAGTTAGTTATACTATAAAAAGCTTAATTAAATGTAAGGTAAACTTAAAAATACAATACAAACCGAAAGCCCATTTGTAATTTTAATATTCTTTCAAAATTTCTCAATATTTCCTGTAAAAGGTCTCCGCTAAACGTGATTTGCATATTCAGAAGAGAAATTTATGTCACAATACCCTATTGCGAAATAATGGAAATGTCTTTACATTGTTGCGGTCGACGTAGAATCGAGAGGGGGCGTACTCTTTACATCCAAAGAGGTGCCTATGAAAGGTAATTTACAAGTCGGACCTGTGGCTTTTATGCCAAACATGCTTAAAACGGAGTTAAATAAAGTTGGTTATATACATTTTTTATTTATTTTTTTATTTTGTTATTTTATCCTAGTGTTAAGGCACTCCCCGTTGCCCACTTTCCACCTTAGGGGCATTGTATGTAAGTAATATACATTGATATACGTTTAATTATAGTGTTTTCTTTTTTGGATATCAAAATGCGTTAGATAATTTTTTTGTCGGAAATGCTCTTTTATAGACATGTGCAGGAGAAGTATATCCTACAATCAGATGGTACACTACTCACTAAAATAGAGCAGATATCCTCTCCAGCTATATGAAATGTTGCAGGATCGCTTGCGCATGCCACTACAGCACCTCAGTGGAAGGCCCTGGCAGCGTTCATAAAATTCGGTGAGTGAAGCGAACTTGAATGACCATCGACCATGCAGAGTCAAGCGCAAATATTCCATCTGGGCCCACACCTTCACCGCCTCATTATGCCCAGAGTAGTCTTACAGGGTTGACTCTTCCGAGGACCATGAATAGGAAAGCCTCAGTTTTAAGCATGAAGCCCCTCAGAACCAGAACCAGAACCAGAACGAACAAGGTGGTTGCCGGTTTCAGCCAAGTGTGCTGCCTCCTGGTCTTACCAGGCCGCTTCTCCGGTCCGTGATTAGAGTGTCATCTTCTAAATATATATATATTATTTCTCAGTATATATATATATATATATATATATATATATATATATATATATATATATATATATATATATATATATATATATATATATATATATATATATATATATATATATATATATATATATATATATATATATATATAAGGACTCAAAAATATGAAAGAGTGATTATATTACTCACTTTAAGTGATATTTGTCCTATTCTCATAGTAAAAGATATTTTTCATTTTAGAAAATAATAATTAATATTTATATATTATTAAATATTCATATTTCATAAAATACTTACCGTGTGAGAGAAATTATAAATAATTCGAGTGTTTGTTTACTAGGTGTAGTGAGTGAGGGTAGTTATTACAAATAAAATTAAAGCCTATTTGTTCCACAGCTATCCTTCAATAACGATAAAATAAAATAACTGTAATCGTTCTTCAGCATTTAACGGTAATCGTATTAATCCTTGGTCAAATGAGAATATCTTTAGCGAGCAGCCAACGTCAGCCATTAAATCCAACGTACATTATCCGTTCGCTCTTGCAAATTAACACTTCAGATTTAGTATTATATAGTAGGCTCCGATTGTGGATGAGTATCAAATATGCTTCAAAAGGTTTTATATTTATAATTTTGTATCTATGATTTTGATAGTTATTATATTTAATTAGTTCTTTATTATGTAAATTCTATTACAATTTTCAATTCTACCTGGACTTGAATTCTCCAACCGAGGCAACAAACAAACAAACACAGGCTTTTAGCTTTACTATGTTTGGAAAAAGAGATTAGAAACATTACAATATTCATTTATTCCTCTATTTATAGCATCAAAGTGGAGAAACCTAAGAGAAGAGCTTAAGTGGCTGAGCTTCCCTTCAATTATTCTAGGAAGACTAGAAGATGTTGATTTATCTTGTACTTAAGCACATATTGTTGTAAATTTAATAAAGTATGTATTGAGTTTTTAACGTTTGAAAATAAATGTATACATTTTCGTCGATATAGAAAGTCTAAATGTATAGAAAGTGCCATAATGTTTAAAGTTAAGCTAATTTCTAAATTCCTGACATCTAATAACGTAATATTGTACGTCAGTTTATTTTAGCATGTACATTTTCCATTCGTATAGAATATAAATGCGAAATATTTATAATAAAATATATTTCAATAGTATACGTTGGTATTAAGGCAGAATCAGCTTTAACCCGGGCATCGGTTCTGTTATTGCCGTTATAAAGTATTCATACGAAAATTATCGCCCAATTCAATGCAGTGGATCCATAAAGGATATTTTTATGAATTTTTTAATATTCGCCCGTACGTCGGCGGCTCTCGTAAATCAAGTACTTCCGACCTCTCTTTTGAATTCCACGCTGTGATGATGTAACACGTCTGTGACAATGCCTGCCTGTTATACAGCACACCTTTACAATTTAAAATGTCATTAATTGGTTATGGTTTGTGTAATATTTTTAAATTTATGTTCAAATTGGTATTATTAAAAAAAATAATGTTAGACAGAGTTGAATTAATACAATTATTAAAACTTGAAAAAAAATAAAATGATAAAAAAAGAGACAATATTTTTCATTAATACTATATTTCTATACTCCTATAATAAAGCTGAAGAGTTTGTTTCGTTGGTCGCGTTAATCTTAGTAATGACTGGTACGAATTAAAAAAATATTTTTATGTCGAATATAGTACATTTATAGAGGAAGGTCAGGCTACATTACATCACGTTAATCAATCTAGCGCTCTGTAATTACTGAATGTGTCTGTAATTACTCATGATACTTACTAACTTCCTTTCGACCACGCGAGCAACACCACAGGAAAAGCTAGTCAATTATATATAAATGTATTTATGTTTGTATAAAATCAATTCAATATATATAATGTATGTATTCATATATAATATTCAAAATTATTGTGTGAACATTAGTTTTAATAGGAGCTTATATAATATAATTAATATTTAGATTAAAATGCTTATGTAGGTCTTCCAAACAGTTTTCCAGCTATGTAATAAATATACTTTTATGGACTTCGATTATATGAATTATGAGCACTATAACACCGCACAGATTTTTCAAGATATATGAAAAGGAGTAAATCCTGTATTTTATTGGCACGATAACGTTTTCTAAGTAATACCATTATACTGGATTTAAAGGTATAAGGGGCCATCTTCTGGGTTATTTATGTAATATAAATTCATATACTTGTTTGGTAAAATTGGGCTGTATTAACATTAACACTAAAATTATTAAATATTAATAGAATGTTTATAAAAATCAATCTTCAATCTTTTGAATTTAATTTGGACGTCAATAATGCAAATTTATGGATATCTTTGTCCTGTTAGAGACATTGCGACGTTGATATGTAATATTGAACTTGCACAGTCTTTTAAAATGCAAAAAGGAGGGACTGCAATTCTTAGATGAGAACATCGCCTGTCGAAACGTCACTCCAATAAGAAATGAGAGGCACATACTTACTATCTAGTCTAGTCTAGTCCAATTTTGTTGTTAACTTTAACAAATAACAATTTTACAAATTAACAATAATTTTACTGTCTTGATGTTCTCTGATCTATTCTAACATAATATGTACATATATATGCTATTTATACATGCTATTTTTTCTTGGTCTATAAAAAAATAATGAAAAATGTATGTATATAATATAAATAACGTTATCTCGTTATATGAAATATTTTTTCTGCGTAGAAGATAGAGAGACCGGATTCGTTTTAGCGGAAGCTGGGTATAGACAAGTTTACTGCCGCCAAACGTGAAACATTACAAAATTATGATATTTGGTCTAGACATACTGTGTACATATGCCGAATGTATTCTAATTTCTCATTTGTCAGTCAGTCATCGTGTGTAACAGTTGTACACAGCAACCTCAAATTGACAGGTAATAGAACCTTTTGAACTTTGCAATAAATTGTCTAAGATTTATTTATTTACTAAATCAAATTAAGCTTAATCTATAATTTTAAATTAATTTTGTCCACAATAAGATTTTGTTTCTTATTTGTAATTATTGATACTAGTTTGCTTTTAACCAATGATGAAAAGAAAAAGTGACCTGGAGGCTAAAATGAAAAAAATCGAGTGGAGTATGTACATACAATCGATATATTTTTTTAACATTTAGCATTTGTTTAATACATATCTGATATTTACCAAATGGGTTTTGTAAAGTAAATAATTTTATACAAAAATTGTAAATAGAAGAATACGTAGGAATCCACCTCTAAATAAGTATATGACTGGTACTTTAAATAAACATTAAAATCAAAATAGGTTTTTACTGTTACATCCACTAAAAATATAAAACAGTATTTGTCATTGGGTAAAAAAACGGAATGTACCGTGTAATGAAGTCGGCTATAAAAAAATTATTTGATCAAGAAGCCCTGATAGCAGATTATCTATTGAAATATTTCAATACTTTGCCATACAAATGCCCCACATGTGGAGCAAGTAGTACAAATGTTTTTTTTTGTTTTTAATGGCTCTATTTCTGAAAACACCCACCGGGCTAATGTTTTTTGTAGCGAATATCATAACTTAGTAACCAAAGCATATTATAAATGAAACATAAAACAAAAATTAAATTTATTTTTGAAAATGTAGAGCGCCCCGCGCTCCCCTACCAGCGTACGGTTAACGTGGTTTTTCTGTGTGAATCGGGTCCCATGAGTATTCCGGAATACAAAATCAGTCCAGCCGTTCAGAAGATCGTTCGTGGAAAGAAATGGAAAGACAGACACATGGACTCAAATTTTAAAAATGTTTTAGTAACGTTAACGTAAAACAATTATATACACTTGAAAAAAAAATATTTATATGTATAGATTATAGTAATTTTTATCATTAGGTTTATCAGGTATTATGTTAAAAAAAGATTGTCTTTATGCAAGAGTAATAAATTTACCTAAATTGTAATTTTTTCAATTTTTAAGACTCTATTACTTTGTTTTCATTTTATGGTCAAATACTATTAATATATTAATAACACTATATTATTACTATTGTCTTAATACTAGGTTCCTACGGTCCCCTCTGCCTACCCTAACCATGTGCGGGATACAGCGTGAAGCTAATATAAGTTAATTTATATATTAATCTATAAAATTAATATTGATCATAAGATAACATTATCGTTATCTTTACTTATTTTTAATATATTATTTTAGAAACAATAATTAAATTATTATTTTAACTTCACACACGGTCCCTAGTGAGGTAGTTCAATAACTCTTTGACCACATCATTCCTCTTTCGCTTCGTCTACTATAATTAACCTTTTCATAAATACCCTAGAGATTGTCGGGGTATTGTTGTTTGTCATACGTGACTTTCTTTCGGCACCATTTACCAAGGCCAAACATGTGTCTACTAGCCTACTTCTCTTAAAATTTTCATATTTTTTTTGTAACATTCTGAATATATCTGTGACCTTTTAAATCTCACTTAGGAAAGTATTTTTATTTTCTTGCTGCAAAAGACGAAATAAATTCACTTAACATGATTACTTTCCCATACACAATGTCTATAAATTATAAATTTGTTCAGTTCAGTTCTTTAATTATGACGCACCGAGATTATAAATTAGAACGTATTACAGAGCTTTATAGTGACACTACCAATTTATACGTTTTTGGCATAAAGTATTATTTATTCTCATTAATGAACTCATGCGGAGGAGTTCAAATTATAATAGGTTTTATTTGACGGTAAAACTCTCCGTTATTTGTTTTGGTGATATGTTTATAATCACTGGCGTTGTACTGTAGGACACTATAATGTGTTTTTTAAATACAAAAGGGTTAAGTCCATAATAAAAAAAAAACAATATGTGTATTTATAAATTTTGAATTAGCAACCATAATAGAATAATAAATATTCAAACGTATTAAATAGATAAATGATATAATGGAAATCAATAATATATCTCTATTGTTATTTTAATGAACGGCATCAAAATTATTAGATAAAGAAACACAATTGTTTATCAATTTTCTTCGATAATAATTTGTGAATGTATGAATCATTTTTTAATTATCAGTTGCAAGAATTCCATCAACTGGAATATCCTCTAGAAATTAAGAGAAGCTATTGCAAATCTTATTGAACCCGGAGTTGCACCAACACATTCTTCTTACTTTCATTTAAAATACTTTATCATATAACACCTAATGAATATTTTGTTGACTAAAAGCCAGGTTCGTTAAAAACCATTTCTTTGATTTTATACATACTCTCCTGTTTACATACGACACTAATGCACGTTTTGAGAGCTGATAAGCAATAAGCTGATGATTGGCACCACCACTACGAGATAAAGATGCTTGCTTGTCTTATAGTTTTTATCGTTCCAACACTATGGCATGGATTAATGGAAAAAATCGATGGTAATATGAAACGAACCGTGCTCCAGCTAAACACTTGTAGCATTTATGGAAATACTCTTAGTTATGTAGCATTTACAACATCTGTTTGCGTATAAAAAAATAGATGTTAATCTTTTTCTATTCTTGGCCTTTGCCAATAATGCTATTATTTTAAAAGAATTAAGCAAAGTAAAATTAAGGATATCTCTTTCAGTTATGTATGTATTGTTAGGCCCAATCTGCTATGCCTTTGTAACAGCCATATATAAGATTATAAGCACTTATATTTTTATTTTGATTATTGTTATTTTTTAGTGAGTCACCGTTTGAGAATATTTTATCGTTCTGCATCTATTCCGGCTGAGTTGGGGCAACCGTTTAGGGTTTATGAGATATTGAGACCTCGTAACCGTTGTTTGACACTAACTCTTAACTGTTCTCCATCATAGTATCATAGAAGAAAAAGAAGAAGAAGAAATAAAAAAAATAATAATTATTAAATAATATTAAATCATGTGGCCACCCAATGTGCTGATAAAGCTCTGGGTGCCAAAAAGTAAGAACAAGTGGCACCAAACGGAAGCATAAAACTTGGTAAATAAGACAAAAAATAAATTATCAATATTTTTTTTAACTTTACGCTATATACCATGGAAGTTAGCCTTCCATGGTATATCACCTCTCACCTCACCTCTTCATCTTGGTTTGCCAGAGCGGGAAAATAATAATAATTCATTACCTCAAGCGAGAATCGAACCCACAATTATCGTCCTTACGCTGACGCTGTCACACATAATTATAGTAATACGTTTATTTGTCCACAATGTGCCTTGCGTTGATGTTAAATAAATAATTTAAAGGTAAATGAAATAATAAAATTCTAATTAGCTTTATAAAATTGAAAATGTGTTAAGCTTATATAACAACAATTTTTATTTTGTGTTTAAATATAAAGTGTTATATATATATATATATATATATATATATATATATATATATATATATATATATATATGTGTGTATATATGGTGTATATGGTCAGTTTCATTTTATCCAATAACATTATCGAACATTAGCTATTAAGAAATCGCACCACGTCCCTGTATAGAGTGTATCCTGAAAAGGAAGGCGGTATCCTTAGCATTACGAAAATTACCAGTAAAAGTGAATCGACGGGTTCAAACAAGGCAAAGTTAGCCGTTTGATAGCTTATTTTTGTTTGGTCACGTTTCAATTTATATTCGTGTGTTCAGAATTCAGCAGTGAGAAGTAAAGCTAATTATGTGGAGATTGGTAATGTGAATGTCCACATTTAGACGTTTTTCGTTTTTCCATTTTTCATCTATCAAGATTATTTATATATTATTACCTTATTATAATTGCTATATATATATATATATATATATATATATATATATATATATATATATATATATATATATATATATATATATATATATATATATATCTTCTCTTCTTCTTCTTGGCATTAGTCCCGGCTTTTGCCAGGGTCTGCCTTCCGACTGAGCTTACTCCACTTTGCACGGTCTTTAACATCCCCAGTGGACAATCCATTGGCTCTAATGTCCTGCGTCACGACATCCAGTCATCGCTTCCTTAGGCGTCCGGGTGGTCTCACTCCAAGGACAGACATGTCAAGGCACTTCCTTCCGACATAGTTCTCAGATCGGCGCATAACATGGACATACCATCTCATATATATATATATATATATATATATATATATATATATATATATATATATATATATATATATATATATATATATATATATATATATATATATATATATATATATATATATATATATATATATATATATATATATATATATATATATATATATATATATATATATATATATATATATATATATAATTTTTAATTTTCGCATGTTCTATATACGAGTATGAAATTGCTGACTCTTGTTATAAAAATAATTACCGATTTCTTTGTGGCATTAAACTAGAAAATTCATTACAATTATATTGGTATCAGTGGTTCCAGATCCATCAAAACTTGGTAAAATTTAAATACTTCTGAAATGAGAATACAAACAACTCATGCATTATTAAACAGTTTTTAAAAATATGGCATCTCTCTTCCTTGTAATGGAAGTATATAGTCTTAATTATAATTCAACGTAACAATTCTATTATAAATAATATATTAATATAAATATATTAATGAGAGGCCATCGCGTCTCAGCGGCACAGCGGCTAATTGTACTGGCTATAATTGTGGATTGGATATATATGTATATGTAAGTATGTATGTATGTAACCATACTGATTGCTAGGAATTGTAACTCAAATTTAGATAATTAGTCTATGCTATTACAATAGCTTATTCTAAAATTCTAAAATTAATTATATTTATATATATATATATATATATATATATATATATATATATATATATATATATATATATATATATATATATATATATATATATATATATATATATATATATATATATATATATATATATATATATATATATATATATATATGATTTATCCCAGAATGACACTATTACAAACATATACGGTAGTTCATTTTAAATTAAATTTTATAAATGTTTAATTAAAATGAAAATTAAAGTTTGCTGACTCTTATTACTTGGACTTCCTTGAAACTTATGAAAAATGACATGTGAGAAGTATATAAAGGGGAAAATTTAAAAATTTTATTTTTGAACACGTTAAGAAACCATTTCAAATTTAAGTTTATTGTTCATTTCATACAAGGTGAGTGGATATGACCGCAAATTTAAATTTGTTTTTTTTTTATTGCGTAGTCAAATTTGTTTGTCCCGCTGACCTACAATAATGAAATGGTACAGAACCCTCGGTGCGCGAATACTACTAACACTTGACCGATATTTTATTAATAAAAGATAATCACTGAATTTAAATAAAAACTTATGACTGTTACGCATTAATAACGCAATATTCACAAAACATATGTATTACCAAAACATATGTATTTCAATACAGTATGTATTACCAAAATAACAATTATTTACTATTTTTAGCTTTACCTTTAAACTTAATTACTGCAAATAACATTTTAATATGTAACAATATTGGAGCATAATTATCCATAGACTAAAGCCTAACTACAACACGCTATTATTATCTTGCAACAATGAATATTATGTAATGAGATTATTACTTTACATACAAGTTCGCATTACTGATTTTCCTACATAAAATTAGTTCAAAAAGTACTTGTGTCTAGCGTAAATGTATAGGAAAAAGGTTAATACACTATTCACACCTTCTTTAAATACCTAGCTAAATTTGGGATACATGTAAGTGAACATAAATAATAAGAAAATTGCTATAACTTTGATTTGAAATTACTATTTTTATAGTATTCTATGTTATTAACTATGTAACTTCTAGTACAATTGTTAATCTCCTAAAAATAAGCGAATTAAATAACTTTTTAGGACTTATAGGTATATATTATTATGATCTATTAAACATCTATGAACATCATTAAAGGTCATATAAGTTATTTTAAAGAATAATGTATTTTTATAATGCCATTAGAACTTTTGCCTGTTTGTTTTCTTTTTAAGTATTGCATTCAACACGCTATTTCTATAAAACACAAAAAATAGAAGGTGCGGGTTATCGCAACTCTGTACCTCGCTTAATGCAGTTGATGCATTCAATGTATGTTAAATTAGGTACGATTAGTCGGGGGGGCAATGTCGGATAACCTCCTCGTTTGCGCACTTGCTGCTGGCCTTTTTCGAATGTGCTTGCCATTTGGAGGGACGAGTAGTGTAGTGCGCCGGTGCGGCGGACCCTGGGCGGCGGGTAGTTGTTGCCCAAAGGACTCTCCTTTGGTTAATGATTGCCCGCCGGCGGTAATCCGACGCGACGGTACTCCGCATGTTCCTCTGAATAGCAGAGGGCACAGTGTGAGGAACTAGGGCGGGCGTACGTGGTGTGTACTAACCCTAACACAACGTAGGCGTAGCGATGTTCATGCTACCGCCGAATATATCGGAACTCCAATTGTGATTGCGGTCATGTCTCGTAATCATGAGTGGAACCGAGGGTCTTGCCTTCACCGGCCGACCCACGATGAAGAAAACCTCTATAAAAAATTACCCCAACCCAAGTGGCGAAGCAGCACGAGGGGTGCATGGCTGATGGGAAGATCAGTCACTACTGCTGGTCTTGCCAGGGTACCGGCCGACACCTGTGACGTATTAGGCTTATCCAACTACAGGGGGCACTGCTTGGATGGACTGTTTTTCCCCCATACTCGTGGGATCAGTATGGAAATTGAAAAACAAAAACAAACAAACGACGATTATGGAGGAGTTTTAGAATCCGCTTCGGATTCGGAAGTTATGCGGCGCACACGGCGAAAGCGCAAGCTTGTCAAAGGAGACTACTCTGGTTCGGAGACCGAGGCAGTACGTAGTTCCAAGTGCCACACGGCAAGGAGAGGTAGGCCTCCGAAAGCCGCTAGCGCTAGACAGACACGAACACGCAGAGATCAAAAGCAAAGTGAGGTAAATTTCGAGAGAAGTTTGTCAGATTGGGTATCACAGCATGACAGGTCTGCTCAGACGACAGATGCAGAAAGCGTCTTGGCAGAGGAAGATAGGCGAAATACTTCACTGTGTTCTGCTGAAGAGCTGCGCGTCTATGCTGGACAGCGTGCGGCTTCAATATTGGAGGTGGCGACAAAATCCGTCCACCTTAAGGGCACCTATGTGCGTAAATTGAAGGAGGCTGCTGCAGCTCTAACTGAAATTGTCTGATCTATCGTCACTCGTACCGAGAGTGAAGAGGCTCGACGAGTGCGAGACGAAAACCGACGCCTGACTGAAGAGGTAGAGAAACTGCGGAAGGAATTGGAGTCCTATAATATAGACTTAAGAGGACTCAGAGAAGCCTTGGCTACCACTAAAAATACACCTCAAAATATTTCAGCAATGACCGTCAGCGTTGGTGAAGAAGTGCTGGAGGAGTTAAGGCGCTCTATTGTCTGCTCAATTGGGACTATGATAGAGGCTCGTTTTGCTGGCATCGAAGAGCGTCTCTTGCCCGCAAAAAGTATGCGTCCTCCACTAGCGTCAGACTCTAGGAGGACATCTCGTGGACATCTTTCAACAGCGGTGTCACCCCCGACTACGTCAGAAATAGTGGAGACCGAAGTCGAAAATAGGCGGAGACTGAGGCGCAATAAGACCGGAGTTCATCCAGTGATAAGAAAAAGCGATCCATTGCCAAATTCTCTTTTAGAGCTTCAACCTGGAGACTCTACATTACAACAAGCTCACGTTGCAGAAAACCGAGAAGAGGAGGGTGGTACTTGGACTACAGTGGTTAGGAAGGGCAAGAAAAGTAAAAAGTCTTCCTTCACCCCAGCGGCGAAAACGACAGTTGTAAATATGCCTAGAACTAAAGTCCCTAAACCTTCCCATACAGAGGCGGTTATAATAACTTTAACGGCAGAGTCACTGGTGAAGGGTGTATCCTATGCTCAAGCATTGGAGCTAGCGCAGCAAGGTATTGATCTGGCGCAGTTGGGTATTACTGAAGGCTTAACTGTGCGCCAGGCCATTTCAGGTGCTCGGTTGTTGGAGTTATCTGCCGTTCACTCTGCAGAACAGGCAGATTTACTAGCGGAGCGGTTGAAAGTGGTGTTAGAAAGGGTGGCTGTAGTCACCAGACCTCATAAGAATGCCACTTTGAAATTATTGGGACTGGATGATTCAGTTACCAAAGAAAAGGTGGCTAGTGCCGTCTCGAATGCTGGTAGCTGTACTCTTGATGCTGTTACAGTGCGTTCTGAGCTTCGCCTTGGCCCCAGAGGTATGATGCGGTGTCCATGCGATGCGGTGCTAAGACAATCGTGGCTAAGCGTCGAATTTTAATAGGCTGGAGCTCTGCCAGGGTCCAGGTTCTTAAGGAGCGTCCTTTGCGTTGCTACAGATGTCTGGCACTTGGCCATGCCAGGCCACAGTGTCCTTCAACAACTGTCAGGGACAATCTATGTTTCCGATGTGATTGTGAGAGACACAAGTCTCACACTTGCCGTGCCGAGCCTCGCTGCATAGTGTGCATGGACGCAAAGAGACCATCAGGACATATAATGGGTGGTGCAGAGTGCCGGCCACTATCTGTCAAGGGATCAGTGGCTCTTGAGACAAGAGCACCCTCTAGAGCTGGAGACCATCAGGTCGTAGAGGAAGGTGACATGTCATCATAATGGCTATAAATCAAGCAAGCTTCCTACAGGCTAATATCAACCACTCCGCCAGAGCGCAGGACTTACTACTGAAATCTATGGCGGGGTGGAGTATTGATATCGATGTCGTCTGTGAGCCTTATTTGGTCCCTCATAATCCGCGTTGGTTGGCTGATTTGGACTCTGTAGTAGTTATATCTAGCACCAACACCAGAGCTCCTATCACAGCCTTGGAAAGAGGCTCGGGATATGTCGTGGTACAGTGGGGAGATTACGTTGTAATTGGTGTTTACTTCTCCCCCAACCGCAGTTTGGCAGACTTCGATATCTTTCTTGATTCCGTCAGACTTGCGGTTGGTCGACAGTCGCCGAAGAAAATAATTGTGCATGACGATTCAAATGCCAAGTCCCGTGCCTGGGGGAATCCTACATCAAATACTAAGGGCAAAGCTGTACAGGTGTGGGCTCTCCTTTCCGGACTGTCTCTTCTCAATGTGGGGACAACATTCACTTGAGTGCGACATAACGGGGGGTCTGTGGTGGACCTATCTATCGCATCTCCATCCGTCGCGCATTATGTAAGGAATTGGAGAGTAGAAGAGGATGTGGAGACCTTGTCAGACCATCTTTATATAAGGTTTGAGGTACACACGGCGTACACAAGGTGTAGAAGGAGAAACGGACCCAACCCTGCTCTTGAAAGCTGGCTGCAGGGCATGTACAAAGAAAGGAAAAAGGCTCTGCAGCTTGCAATTAGGCTTGCAGGAACTTTTAGCGGGTCTTAGCAAGTTTCCATGGGGACGCCCGTATCTCGCCGCACGAAAAAAACTCCGCGTGCAGGATGCTCCTCTAACAGAAACGCTGTCACCGAGTTTTCTCCTACGCCTTGTGGGGGTCCTATTTCCAGAGCCGCTAAGGCAAGTCCCTCCTAGAATGGCTCCAATTTCCGAATATGAGGAGGTGTCAGTGGTTCCCTCCATAACTGACGAGAAGATGAATTTGGCGCTCTGGAGATTGAAGGCCAAGAAGACGGCTCCTGGACCAGATGGTATTCCAGGTAGAGTTTTAAGCATCGCCCTGGAATACCTTAGTGACAAACTTCGGAAACTATTCGATCAATGTTTATTAACTGGACAGTTTCCGAAGACTTGGGAGGTAGGAGGATTGTGCCTGCTGTGCAAGGAGGGGCGTCCTCTGGACTCTCCCTCCGCATATAGGCCAATTGTGCTGCTGAATGATATAGGCAAGCTTTTAGAGAAGATAATCGCCGTCCCGACCTTTCAGAGGCTCAGTTCGGGTTCAGGGCCGGTCGGTCAACCATTGATGCCCCGAACACCTTGAAAACCCGGTCGTTGGCTGCTACAGCAGAGACAGATGTTCTTCTCGCCGTCTCGTTGGATGTGGTCAACGCCTTTAACAGTCTGCCGTTTGAGACGCTAAGAGGGGCACTGCGGTTCCATAGGGTGCCTCTCTATCTCCAGCGGCTGTTAGACGACTACCTCCAATATAGAGTAGTCATATGGATTGGGGGAAATGGCCGGATCGGTCCACGAAGTGTCGGTTGTGGGGTTTTACAAGGGTCGGTTATGGGCCCGTTACTGTGGAACATCTGTTACGATTGGCTCCTGCGCTGTCGTCTTCCTCCTGGGATGAGTGTCATCTGTTACGCGGATGACACTTTGGTCACGGCCCGAGGTCCATCCTACCAGGAGGCGGCACGCTTGGCTGAAACCAGCACGCGTCTTGTTATTGGCCGCATCGAAGCGCTGGGTCTGAGGGTCTCGATGCCTAAAGCTGAGGCCCTTCTTTTTCATGGCCCTCGCAAAGGGGGCGTAGGGGACGTAGGGCTACTCTGCGCATCCAGGGCCAGGAGGTGGAGGTACGGCCCCAGATGAAGTATCTGGGACTGACCCTGGATAGTCGATGGTTGGTTAAGTCGCACTTCGCTCAGCTTGCACCTAATCTTATGAACGCCGCCTGGGCCCTCGGAAGATTACTGCCAAATATCGGAGGGCCCGATTTTACATGTCGACGTTTGTACGTCAGTGTGTTGAAATCCATGGCACTTTACGGCGCTCCTGTGTGGGCCGATGCTCTCTCCGTTCATAACAAGACCCAATTGCGTAAAGCGCAGCGGGTCATAGCGGTTAGAGCTATTCGAGGATACCGGACAGTGTCGTGGACCGTGGCTACACTCCTGGCGGGCGATCCGCCTTGGAAGTTGCAGGCGGAATTGATCGCCAGAGTTCACGCATTCCGTGCAAGTGAGCGTGCCACGAGTGTGATGCCTCCGTTGATTCGGCGCATCACACTCTGGCCGAATGCCCCGCATGGGCTCCGCAACACCACGCTTTGATGGCTGTAGTGGGTAGGGATCTCTCACTGTCTAGTATGATGGAAGCCATGTTGGAGAGTGAGAGGAACTCGTATGTAGCAGTCTCCTTCTGTGAATCTATTATCGCACAGAAAGAGGCCGCGGAGCGTGCGCGCGAGCTTAGCGTGCACAGATCTGCTCGGGCGTCGTAGACCAGGAGGTAGGAGAAGGCGGTACGCGCATCTCCAACTTCCCTAACCCTAGAGGAGCTACTGCAGGAAGGTCATGAAGATCTTCCCGTAAGTCATCGAGGCTGCGGGTGCCCGGGAAGAAACCCTGGGGCTCCCCGAAGGCGATAGTGGCCCACGTTAGGTGGGCCTTCCACCGAGGTGCTGTAGTAGCATGCGCAAGCGATCCTGCAGCATCTCATATATGTGGAGAGGGTTTCCGCTGAGTTTTAGTGGGTAGTGTCGGGTTCGATGAGTCCCACTGTACCATTCCTCTGTAGGACATAAGTGCTCCTACTCAGGGATGGTCTGCGTAAAAGCATTTCCCAGCGACAAAAAAAAAAGGTATGATTAGTCGGCTAATGACGTATGACGGCTGACAGATGACGGAATGAAAATATTATATGGCTTTTTATAATTTTATATACTTTTATTAAATAAGAAAATATATAATAACTATAAAATTTATAATAAAATATATGACACATATTATATGTAAGCTATTTTTGTAACTTATATACCTAATTATATGAAATCAAGAATATCTTATATGAGTAAGCATTATTGTAAGAACTGGAAAGATTTTTTAAGAGTTTATTATTATTTTTTATCCTCACAGCCAGCAAAACGACCGGGCGTTAGAGAACGAAACAAGACGGATTGAAGCCCTCAATAACATTTATAAATAACTTTTTCATTCAAAATCCGTAATATAAACAAAACTTTGTTATGTATAATAAATCAGTTCTTAAAATATATTTATAAACATTCCACAGAACAAAAAAAAACTACAAATAACCACAGGAAATCAACAAATAAATTTCATTTTCTTGTTTGTCTTCGACCTTTTTTTATTTATTCATACAAAATTTCAAGGTATATAGCGTTTATAAGAAATCCTCAGGCTATACAGACCCGTAACTTAATAGGGGAAATCACATTCCCTAAACCAATCCCAACTTTTAACTGTTTTCGCTACTTTATAGGCTAGGCGAAAAATAAATGAAGCGAAGCTAATAATAAGACAATGAAATGATTATATTATAATAATTCGCTTTTATTAACTTCTCCTACCTAGCATTAGTTCTGGATTTTTTTACTAATGAACAGTCCATTGACTCTCATGCTCTGCAGTACGACATCAAGCTATCGCTTTTTTAGGCATCCGGGGGTCTAACCCCAAGGACCTATATTAAGGTATTTTCTTTTAACATAGTTCCTAGGCCGGCGTGAAACGATGAGCTACCTTGAACGGTTGGATCGTGATAGGTCACATATCCACCTCAGCATCGTTTTTCTTAACTATTGTAATATATTCTGTAATACGATTTTGATAAAAATCAAAAAGGATATATATCTCTACACAAACTAGAATCGATAGTACATAAAATGATAGTTATAATAACCAATATAAGAATATTGACGTAGCTTGATGAGAATGTATGGCTAAGTTTTGATAGAGCGTGGAAGGTTTCCGAGAGGAGCAATTTCACACCGCGCTACGTTCAAATTTTTATATAATAGATATTAAAGGTAAAACCCTACATCACCCACAGCTTCTTTATACTTAATTAAGTGTATAGAATCTAAGCTGTAGTAACAAAGTTCAAAATATTTGAATATCGTCATTTTTGTATAACTGTATACATAGTACACACCCTACATTCTGATAATATCCCCGGAGATGTCACGAGAAAATATTGCTATGGCAATAACTGTCGAAGTGGCTCTATACTCTAGGGGTATAGATCTATTTACATTCAAGTTATATTTGGTAGTTATAACATAAAAAAAGTAAAAATAAAAGCATTACTTTTGAAAACAACATTTTAAGTAGGATAGAGAAAAAATCTTAGCTAATCTCATTTTACCGATACCTACCAATTATTTTAAGCATTGAATTAGAATTCTTTGAAAATTTAGTGTGGAAGTCCTGTATTACATATTACATACATATTAACCTCGTTACTTGAGGATAAAATGAATACAAAATTATTGTTAAACAAAGGTTCATCAGGGTCTGCTACTTCTTATATAATCCACTCATACACACACACATATATATATATATATATATATATATATATATATATATATATATATATATATATATATATATATATATATATATATATATATATATATATATATATATATATATATATATATATATATATATATTATTTCATTATTCATGATTTTTAAATAAAGACGTCTGCGTAGTAATAGCTCTTAATATAATAATTGATATTAAAAATAATTGATAAAATTTACGTACATTCCCATCTTTTTAGTGTGCTAGTACACACTTGCGTTAAATAAATACAATTAAAAGCAAATTTGCCTTCCATTTTGTTTACGATCCTTTATTATCTCACCCCATAAAGTACGAAGCCATGTAAATACACAAAACACGGCTGTTGTAACTAAAATTCCTATGTTCCAAACTCGTAATAGGAAAACAACGTTCCTATTAAAGTAATGGCCGCTTTAAGCCCACTGGCGGCGGCAACGCACCAGTTAGTCGCCTCATGAATATTGAAGCGTCGACGCTGTGCACTACTCTACAACTATTTTCACAAAGGCTTGGAGTGTAAAGTGAAATCAATGGGACACTGAATGTTTGAATGCTGTTGCATTAGGGTATTGCCACTTCGCCTCGATGACGTAAAGTGACAATGTAAAGAATAGTGATCACGTGTTCGAATTACATGTACCATATATAGAGAGAGAGAGAGAAAAGGGTAATGTTTGTTTTAATTAAATTAGATATGAATAAGATATTTGATTTTTGCAATATTACACATTTTAAATGAAATAATTTGAACGGATTAATCGCATATATTGATTTTTTGGAAACGTTAACATTCAACTGACAGGTTTCTCAATGGTGAATCTCACCATCACCCCACACAGTTGTCTACCGTTGGTAGATCTTTGTTTCAGAAAGCCCATCAGCTCTGCTATGCTCAACAACGCGATTTAGGGGACGAGCTCGACTGCTGAAAAATGCTCTTCATCAGAACAAGCTGCCAGACCAACAAACCACCCACAGTAGAGAGATAGCCAGCCACTTCTACCATATGTGAAGTTTAGAAATAGGATCAGCGATATTTTAAGAAAAGCTTATATAAAATCTGTATTTAAGCCTATCAAAGTGATCTAACTTTGAAACCAATGAAAAGTAATATTCTTTTACAGTGTACAGGTGTATGCAAGCTGTATTGTGACTGTGGCTGATCTTATATTGGTCAAACAAAGAGAAGTATCAGCGTTAGTGTGAAGGGACACGTCTCAAATATCAAGAATGGGGGAATTTGTTAAACCTCATATACTCGCTAGGGAAAACAGATATATCCCCAGAATGACCCGCGAGGATATTGAAATACAAAAATATCCTAAGTATTGAAATTAGGATTCAGAGAATGACTTGAAGCTTTCTACCACCTGGTACTTATAAAAATTTCCCAATGACACCACATCAGAGGGCAGACAGTCAGCTCATTCTGCAAGAATCCAGCGCAGTACGTTGGCGGTAGTTTGATATAATAAAAATACCTAAATCAACATACATACACATTTTTTAGTACATAAGCAGTGCAAGATATGTATGCTTAATTCTCATAATTCCAAATAAATTATCAAGTCCGCGTTGGACGTATCGCGATCAGTCGTAAATACAAGCAAGATAAGTTATAAAAGTTGACAAAGTAACATTTTCGGGCGTACTAAATGGTTTCATGTCTGACGAACTGACAGATAGACAGCCAGACGGACAAGAAAGTAATCTTAAAAATTATGGGACTATCCCACACCTGAACAAAAACTAATATATAGAAAAGAGTGGTCTGCATTATAACAACTTTTAGCTTAATTATTACATATTCGTAATTTAAAACTAATAATCTACAAGTTCAGCGTGAACAAAAATCATTTACATGAAATTTATAGAAATGGTAGCTGAAATATAAATCGGCTATGTTAAAAAATGACTGATAATCAAGTGCCATAGTGGCCTATGTCGATTAGGTTCCATTTTTTTTCCTTTTCAATTACGGAACCTTAAATATTGAGTGCACAATATAAAATTATTTATAGAAAACTTTTCTACATGCTATGAATCATTATCAGTCATTACACAAAACTGTAAATAGATAATTTTTGCCTCCGGACTTACATATAAGTAAAATGTATTCTTTATATTGTGAACAAACAGCTACACCCTACCTTATTATATATTTAATAAAATTTTTAACGAAAATTTTTATTTATCATTTCATCCATCCATTAGTGATTAAATAATGTGACGTGTTAAATATAAAAATTTAAGCATGTGATAATGAGAAAGAGCAAACTCGATACTCAGAGAGAGAGCTGCACTTATTAAAAGCAGAATCTGCAATAAATAATTAAGAATAATTAAGATCAAGTAGAGTCTAAAGAAGATGGAATACTAATATTTGATCTAATGAAAACGCTAACTACTCCCGTAATTACAACGAGTATCTGTTATTACTAAAGACATTTTTTTACTTATTATCTTGGAATACATGATGCTCTGCCGGATAAAGCACTATGTGCGTATGGGACGAAATAGAAGCATCCTGAAATCCCAGGAGACTGGATCATGCTTGTTAAAATATATTAAAGATATATTTTTAAAAAGAACCTCATTCTTTACGCAGATCAATGTGGTAGACAAAACGAAAAACGTAAAGATGGCTGTTTTATACCAGAATATTACATTTCACTAAGATTTTACAGTAGAAAATATCACAATGTTTTTCTTAATGGTCATTCGTTGTTAGCTTGCTCGCTTGAAGAGAAAAACGAATGATATAAGAACGTTTTTAGTCCTGATCACTGGGCTGAAGTTATTAAAGCTGCAAGAAGAAAAAGGGGATTATATTGTAATGAAAATAAAGGTAGAACATTGATTTTCTATGAAAACACTTGAAATA
Source organism: Dione juno (assembly GCA_037127375.1). Classification (NCBI taxonomy): domain Eukaryota; kingdom Metazoa; phylum Arthropoda; class Insecta; order Lepidoptera; family Nymphalidae; genus Dione; species Dione juno. The sequence goes on along the minus strand of JAXRJS010000038.1, from coordinate 3,751,980 downwards.
GAGCCCAAAAGTAAAGTGGTGAAATATTCAGTACTTGAAATGCAAAAAAAAGCATCAGCATATGATATTTTCTATGTAATTTAACTATAAAGACACGCCTTTTAAATCCGTCGATTTAATCAAGAGAAATACCACCTACATAATTGAGCTAGAGCTTTTACATCCTGTCGGAAAAGCTATCAATACGGTAAAAATGAAGAATCTACTAAAATTATTGGATTATATTCCACCTATTTTTCATCCGTTTTCACATCGATACAAGTCAATTTCGCTGTTAGCAATATCGTACATATTGCTGAAAATGCTAGTAGTTCAATATTTAATAAAAATTATACGTTTTCAATTTCGTCTTTATTGTTTTTAAAACGGTAAGCTGTCATTGTAATTAAGCTACTTATTTTTATGGTTCTAATTATTTTTTTTATTATTTTTTTTTACTAAGCCTGATTACCCATGTCTACGATAATTGAATTTACATAAATATGGTAAGACGGGTTTCAATAAGAGGGGTGTATTCTTTCCTTTTAAACTTTTTTTTCCTATTTTGTAGTTTTATTTGTACATTATCGGGCTATTCTCGTCCACTGCTAAACGATGGCTTCGATATACTCAAATAGATATTATTAATGTTCAAGTAACGGCTTACCATCTTATACAAAAGCGAACACAATCAAGAAATTTCCATAAAATAAAATACGATCGTAAAATAACATTTATTAATTGCGAATCAGCAAGAATATTCAAGTACACGTTATAAATGAAAGACAGTCGACAGGGACAGTAAACTGATTTTGTCTTTCAACAGCCAGCTTTTACGGTTTTCGCCAATTATTCGAATATACTTTACTTTCTCGCTTAATGGACGGAAACTTCTCGAGATACGCTCAAAACAAAATGAAAGTACCAGGAAAATATTCTCAAAACAATAAATAATTAAATATCAACGATACTTTTAGATAATTGTTCATTTTTATTTTGGAGTTCACAATGAAAAAAGATACTTGTTAAATATAGGGTACATTTTTATTTATAACAAATTCTTTTAAATTTATGATCATGATATTAAAATATACATGGACTTCTGAAATAAGATTGGCGCTAACAGGTACAGCCAAATCTTATATCCGTACCTGAAAGTGCTGGCGAGCTCGTTTAGCCATAGCTAGTTACTAGGATGGGCTTAAATATAGACACTTCATGCATAAATCTTTTGATAAGAGCTATAAAATTTCTAAACTAACCAATATTGCGCTCATAATTACTTATTTAAATGTAAAGTGAAATGCAATAGAGGCCGTCGTCGTCGAAGTAACAACGTTCTTGATTATACAATAAATGTATATCAAACTACGCGAAGTGATAGTCTAATATAACATGTAGTTAACGGCTACGTCTTAATTTTTTTTATTTCTATATTAAGATATCGTTTCAATGTATAAGATATACTTATTGTTATTATAAATAGTTACAAACAAATATTGAAATGCTTTTTAAATAGAATAGATGAGTGAGGGCCGGCATGGAGCAGAGGCACTTCAACTGCCGGTAAACGCGATGATTTGTGGATTCGATTCTGACTCGGGGAGACAGCAACTAAGCAAAGCGCGGCGTTGAATTCCGCCACTCAACAGGCAATAATGCATCGAATAAAAAACGGAAACACTAGGTTCTTTCAACTTACGCTTCCCTCTGCCTACCCTTCTATATGCGGGATACAATGTGAAGCTAAAAAAATACAGTAGAAATTATAGACTAATATACATATTTACTGTGTTCGTATATTCTTTGTACTATCGTCGCGCAGAAAAGCGTCTGATTGTAAACGCTCAGTCTAACGATAAGTCGAACAGTTGTGGTTTTGATCCCCATTGGGTGAAGTGAATTATTTTTATTTCCCTGGGCAAGGATATAACCTTTCCTTTAGGTTATATATACCCGCCCTGCTTTGTGTGGGATAAAACGTGAAGCTGAAAAAAATACTCGTATTTTCTAGACAAGGCAACTACAGATTGTTGAGTGTTTACACGGGTTAAAATTTAAAATATAAAAAAAAAACCATGTTTAACAACAATATATTACACCGTGTCACAATGAATAAACAGCCGCCCAGAGTTCTTCTTTTAATTAATATTTGCTTCAATTATAACAAACGCTAGCATAGCATAGCATCCATGCATTTTTTTCCATTTTTTCCGTAAACCAGAAGCAGGGCGACGGCAATCTGTGAAATAATTAAGAAGTGCAAAGTGTTGTTTGTCATACGCAAATGGTTCTCACGTGAAATTCATTTTCTTGTTTGTAAAATAATATTTTTGTTTTGCCACAATTTTTCACCTTCCACTGTGATATAGCGTTTCTAATTATAGCATAAATTCAATTTATCAAAGTCATGGCACGTGTAGCGCTTATTTCATATGTAGAGTAGCCTAATGCATATAACGGTATACTTATTAATCGTAACAAATTAAAAATATATTTTGTTCTTTAATTAGAAAAGCATGAAATTGGTGTATTTTAAGCTTTAAAACTAATTTAGGTAAGGTATATTAGGTGTTCTAAGCTTTAATTCGATAATTTAATAATAAAAATACTTTGTAATTATAACGGCGCTAAAGTTGACAGTGGCGTTGAAGCGCAAGTGACAAGTATCTGATTATTATATATTTACTAGAAACATTCTTTAGGCTGAACACTCTTTACTGAGGTGCTATGTCTTTACTTTTTAAAGATTTGCTGGTCCATTGAAGCTCCCATTATATGATGCTGTTCCATAACTTTTATAGTTCAATAATAAATGCGGATCAGGGTATTTATATAATAAATAAATAAACTATAAAGTTTAGCTGCTCTATTGCTGTACACACCGACTGCAGCGCCACCTATTGGGTCGAATAATATTTTCAATGCATTATTACAAATATTTCAATCAAATAGTCCGGCCATTTAGAAGAAATACGGTGACAGAAGATAGGTATCACGTATATTATATATAGAAAGAACGAAGGGGCTTATTAAAAAAACTTTTGCTTCTTAGATATCTATAAGATAAACCACAATTTCCTTGTGTTCCCAAGTTACTATATGATATTACCACGCTGTTTCATGTAAAAGTGACAGTACATTATTCTTATAACTTATTTCGATAGCTTAACAAAACTTTGAATTTATATCAATACTATTGTTTCTGTAACAGGTTTCGTAAATTAATCGGATTTCTCAATTTCCCAGCTTTGATCGAAAAAGGGCTTACATCCTTCTGTGTAACGCTCGAAGAAATTGCAATTAGAATGCCATAACTTTAATGTGATGCATATTAATCACAAAATTTACATTTCCACCATATGTTAATTAATTTATTTTTTGTATGCTGTTTTTCACTTACCGGATCAAACTCACAGATAACTCAAAAAAAAATTATCTCAAGTAAAAAAAATACAAAATATAGTAATATTTGCTATATTAATAAAATAGCAAAAATAATTTCATTAATAAAGAGAAGGGACTATTACTAATAGACTATAATATTCTCTATATTAAAACCGGTAAGGATTACCGAATATGTAGCCCGTATTTCAAAGCGCTGACGAACTCATTTAACCATGCTTAGTTAGCTTGGCTTAAACATGGACGCTTTATGCATAAATTATTGCTTAAGAGACACTGGATAAATCTTGCCGCTATATGTCAGAATTTCTGCTCCTTTTTGATAAAAAAAACCTTAATGAAACGTATGTGTGATTAATTTATATGGAAAATATATTATATATGTTTATATTTCATTAGAATATATATCTATATATTTTAATCATATATAAATGAGGCTATGACATTTGTGATGCAGGTAATGTAATTTCTTCAATTTACACTACGATAAAATAATTTTAATAAATCAATTTTTTCTCATAAATCTTTTAACTCTTATCTTGCTCCGTATGATGAGATAGATAATGTTGTATTATATTACTCCAGTTTACTAGACTTTCTTTACTCTTTAGATAATAGTCTCAACTCACGACCGCTGACATAGTTATCTATTATTAACCACTGTACCAACAAACCAAGAGTAAGAAAACAATTTTTTTTTTAATATTTTGATAATTTTTTAAATGATAATAAATTTTTTTAAACATATAAAACATATAAAAATTTGAACACAGCGGGATTCGAACCCGCGCCTCATGGAAACCGTCCAAGCGCTCTGACCACTAAATAACCCGCTGCGTTCAAATTTTTATATGTTTGCTTTAATTAATTTCTTTTTTCATAATTCAATATGTTTTTATAATTTCACATTGGGAGATTGCCTATAAATAAATATTATAAGCAAAAAAAAAAGAATGACAAGACACTTTTCGTTACACATTAGGAAATACAATGTATAATACATGTTTCTTTTAAAGGTACACGTGTTTATATGAATAATTTATACGAAATATAAAATATACAGGGTTTTGTCGAGGAATGGTAAAAATAAAAATAAAATCCAGATTGGGAAGTGAGCTTAACGTGCGTTTATCTAAAGCCGAATGCGTCAAAATAGGGAAAGATAGAGAGCAGAGAAATAAAACACTCTGAATCGAGTCGCTTGGCTAGGCGACCAGTAGACGTGTGGTAGTCTTATCATATCTTCCTGAATGAAGTTACGTTGCCTCAACGAATATAAAATGATTTTTTACGTTTCGATGATTTTATTATAAGCTTAAAAAATACCTTTTCGATATAGTAAATAAGTCAAGTCTAAAAAATTATTTCAAGCTAATTACTAAATCAATGTAAACAACATTAAATAAATACTAAGAATTAAAAGTCTTTGTTAATAATATACGAAAATAAGAGACAGGATCTGGTACACAGGCGAGGCCACTTGTAATTACAGGGCAACATTGTACAGTGACACCCCTAATTGCTCCCGAAACGAAATGCTAATGGCCAGCATTTATTCAGCCAGTTTGTTACCTTGTCAATCCTTTTACTTTTCGGTACCCGTTTGAAAGTTTATAAATAGAATTATGTTACAATAGACTGTTTTATATAAATACTGAAAAATATTGCTTTAAGTGGAACAATAATTATTATTTCGACAATTTTGTGTATTTGGGTTATTTAGCTATATTTAAAAACAAATATTGAACGTTCTATACATTCTATAACGTAGTTCTCAGACCGAAAAGACGATCCAAGAAGCGCAGATGCAAAACCTACTACGTTCAAATTTATATATATTTCTAAAAATATTTTTGTTACTTTACTGTGGAATAACACTTTAAAAATAATAAAATATTTTTATATTATTTTCTACTTAGTTTATGATTTTATCTTTAAATATTGAATTATTTTAAGTTTTGGTTATCGTAGATATATAGTATGTGTACTACTACTAATAATCAGCTAAAACCCTTCTCAGTATAAACAGTAAAAAAATAATAAAAAATCTCTTATTGTATGGATACCTAAACAAAAACGATTTTGTATGTTAAAACGTTTACATTATTGTACCAATGGAGGAATTTTGAAATCAAAACAGGTAAGGCAATTGTATGCTCAGAGAGGACGACTTTATTCAGGACGGGTTGTTTGTTAACGCATCTTTTTAATAACCCTAGAGTCAGTGCTGAGTAAAAAACAAATGTTCTTTCATTTCTTTTATATAGTTGAGTCGCTATCTCGACGCGCAGTGGTGGAGTGGTCTTAGCGGCATAATGCAAGTCTGAAACAACAAGATATGAAGGATTTTGCATTTTAAAGGGGAAACTTTTTGTAACTGCACCGCGAAATTCTGAAATTCAAATATATTGCGCAAATCTTTATTTAAAGTATACTTTGAACATTGGTACAAAGTTAAGGTATTCCAAAGTTTAAGCGTTGTTTAAGTTTTTCATTGCAGTTTTTCAGAAGCGCTTTTTGAGTATGTTTTATATGAGTTGTGAAAAATCGAGCTTAAAAATTTCATATTACTCTTCCTATTTCAGAATCTTACTATTATTCAGTTTTAATAGTTATGTTATGATGGTAAGGAGTTGTATTAAAGTAGTTATTATAATATATTGAATATATTGAATATAAATTAAAATTTAAAATTATAAGCACATCTGATATGTAATATCTACATACAATAAACATTTTGAATCGTTTCATGTAAACTTTAGTTTTGGTCAAATTTTAAGCTTACCACACTAACAAGTAACGATGTCAACGTAGAGAGTACTCACTTGACACTTGTCGTGTGACACAAGGAAAAAGAATAAGAGTACGCCGGTACGGTGCTTACAACAAGTCGGACTAAAGAAGAGGGCGTGTAATTATACAAATAGTAGTGTCGTGTTTACTAACCTCTACATAATAATAGTTAAGCTTTTTTTTCTTAAATACAAAGTTAACTTTAAATTTTATTTGTTGTTTATATATCTGGTAAGATAAATCGTAGCATTAGGATTACTCCTCAATGTCTTGAACACAGAAAAGCAAAACCAAAGAAGAAAGAAAAAAGGTATTCAGAAAAGAAGGATAGGAGGAGGATTTTGCATTTTACCCATTTACTCGTATATATAGTACTTTTTAAGGTGTTCTACTGTTCTTTAATTTTTGAATGTTGTACATTTTGATCGTAAAATTAATTGATAAGTTATGAAAAATTGTTTCATGTTAATATATATATATATATATATATATATATATATATATATATATATATATATATATATATATATATATATATATATATATATATATATATATATATATATATATATATAGTTCCTTCATGCTTCAGAGGTCACTAATAATTTCTGGCTGTCGATCTAACATTAAGGATAGTCGTTGCGGGCATTTTAGTAACTCACGAAGCCACAAGATTGCCGACAGTCTCACTATCTCGCTCGCTATATTAAAGTATAATTGACGTACCTTGACCTTGTAAATATTTTATTATTTATCTATTAAAATCTGCAGCCAACGTTATTAAATTAATTAGATTATACAAAACACGCTATATTATTTAATTAACACTTTAAACCCAATTGTTACTAAAGCTATCTGACGCATATGTTTCAGCCATTATCTGTTAATATTGTATTATAGAAAAAAAAAACAAAACGATAAAATTCGCCTTGATATAAACGGATACTGTTAAAGAATGTTGAGAAATATTAAAATGAAAATGCGATTTTCTGATAAGCAGAAACCAGTTTAGAATAAATTCTTCCATCGGCATCGCGGCATAGCGCCTCTCATCATAAAGTACATTCCTTGCAACAGCGCGCCAACAAACGAATTTTCAAAGAAATTTTCAAAGGTAACTAATAGAAATATACAAAATAAGATTCAGTATAAATATAAATATCAAAGTGAGGTTAAGTTTGTTTTTAAAAGATAAATTTAAGAAAAAATGGTAGTAAGATTTGTATGAAATTTTTGTTTAATTTATTTATGACACTGAAATTTAAATTTTAACTATTTATATACGGGGAGGTCGTTGTAGTTAATTTAAGATTAGTAGAAAAAGCGCGGCGTAAAAAAGGGAAACAAAAATAATTAATATAAATAAAAATGTATAGTCTGTTTAGAAAAAAATATGCTTGTGTGTGGTAGAAAAAAAATTATAAATATTTTCTATAATAAAAAGCATTCTCTTATGCTAATGAGTAATAAAGCAATAATATTTTGGTACACAATATAACTCGTAACAAGCCTATAAGAATTTCATTGTAGCTTGGTGAGCGTATGAGCTAGTTGTGAGAGCTTTAAAATTTGTATACCTTTTATTAAAAATATTCTTCTATCTTTAGTATGGAAAAACACTTTAAAATATAAAATAAAAGACTTACCTTAAGTTCTCAATAGGTATCATAAATATATACAAAGTTCATTAAAAGATATTTTAGATTCAACAAAAGTTTATTTAAATAAATAGCAATTCGGATAAGGTTCATTAAAACTAGATTATTTTATATAGAAAACTATTGAAATTGGACTAATTAAAACAATTAACTTATTGTTTAATAACTTTAGGTTAAAATACTAAATAAAAAGCTGATGTTGATATAGTCAATATAACCATGTAAATAGTGGCTATAAACAAGAGGTATGGCTTATACCTCTACAGTAATAATGATTAATTTGTCATTATTTATTAGAAGCAATTAGTAGAGACGGCTGAATGAAAGCTTCTGGCAAGCGGAAAGCTATGACATATAATAGGAAATCCGATTAATTCAAATAACATATGAGAGTGACTATGCGAATAACATATGAGAGAGTGAAACCGCAAGCATTTGTTTCGTATTCGCTATGCTATCATTTGTAAATTGTAAATAGAACTTACTAGAATAGTACTTACTAGAATTCGAAATTATGATTTTTAGGGACATTTATATCTTATTAAAAATAAATTCTGTATCTTCAGGACTTTTCACGCAATAATCATGGTAGACCTTTACCTTGCTTTTTGCGTCAAAAGGCGAGCCTTCCCTCGAATCTCGTACTAATGATGCACTCCGTTCCCCGCTTGCGCCCTTTTAAAATGTAGCTTATTGAGAGATTACTAGGATGAAAATAAAATATAATTCATTCCACAAAGTAGAAATCGAACCCGCTTACCGCTGCCAATATTTGCCGATGAAGATATTTATTTCCCATAGTAAAGTAAGTTAAAAAAATAAAGTTATTGTAATTTTCAAGCTAGAAATAGTCATTCTTTACCGCCAATACATAAACAAGATATAAATATTACGATTATTACTAGTACTCTCATGTTAAAATGGAAAACTGCATTGCAAATATTGGACAATATCATCATATCAGCCGGGAGACATCCATCGATGGCCAAAGGACCCTCATCATACGGACTCCGGCGACCTTCACCAGGTCGTTGGTCCACCTTTGGGGCCTGTCTACGCTATAATTATAGTATATATAATTAAGAAAATATAAAAAATATACTTAACAAAAGTCTATTAATCAAATCTTATCTCCATCAACATGTTTTTACGCTCATTTGCCTAATAGATGAATGACATAAAAAGCTTTTCTCAAATTGTAATTCCATTTTAAGTTATATAAAAAGCTTTACTGTATATATATAATATAACATTGAAAATGAAATGAGAACAATAAGTTTTCCAACACAAGAAATACGAGTCAATTGTAACCGGATTTGTTACGTTACACCATTGTGTTAGTAAAGTTAATAGGATTCCTCATTAATTCTTACCTCCTTGTGATTGTTATGCATTGTAATTAAACTTTAGCGTAGCTGTAAATTACTATTTCAGAAATGTTATGCTTTATATTATGAATGGCATATATTATATTACGCTTAGTTTAGTATAAAATGGATATGTAGTGTAACACGAATATTGTAGGACAGATGGAAGAATGTTAAGCTATTTTTTATCGAATATAAAATAGAGGTTATCACGGTGCATGGAAATTGTATCTGGCCCTGACTCTGGATGGTCGATGGTTGTTCAAGTCGCACTTCGCTCAGCTTGCACCGAAGCTTGTGAACGCTGCCGGGGCCCTTGGCAGGTTGCTGTCGACCGTCGGGGGGCCGGATTCTCCATGTCGACGGCTGTACGTCGGCGTGTTGAGATCCATGGCACTTTACGCTGCACCCGTGTGGGCCGATGCTCTATAAGCGGAAAGAGGTCCTAATTGCGGAAAGCGCAGCGGGTCATAGCGGTGAGGGCTATTCGGGGCTACCGTACGCTGTCGTGGATGGCAGCTACACTCTTGGCCGGCGTTGCAAGCGGAAGTGGCCGCCAGTTCACGCATTCCGTACAAGTGAGCGATCGCGAGATGGGCAACCATCGAAGGAGATTATTGCGCAGATCAGGAAGAGAGCGGATGAAGCCCTGATTTGGCGATGGAGGGAAGACCTGGAGCCACCGGCGGCAGGGTTAGCAACGATGGAAGCGGTTCGCCCACATTTAGAGCGCTGGTTGAAAAGAGGGTTTGGGGTCCTGGTGCCAGTTTTGACCGGGAGTTTTGGACGGGAGATGTCGCCAGCGTGCCACGAGTTGCCGTGGTGCCTAAATCGATCGATCGGTGCTGCTTTCTGGCTGAATGCCCCGCTTGGTCTCCGCAACGCCACGCCTTGATGGCTGCAGTTGGAAGAGATTTCTCACTCTCTAGTGTGGAGGGGACCACGCTGGTAAGTGAGAGTAACTGGTCTGCAGTAGTCTCCTTCTGCGAACCAGTTATCGCACGGAAGGAGGCCGCAGGGCGAGCGCGTGAGTTGAGCGCAAATGCTGATCCGCTCCGCCGTCGCAGACCAGGGGGTGGGAGAAGGCGGTACGCGAATCTCTAACCCCCCTCACCATAGAGGAACTACTTCAGGATGTTTTGATCCTACTGGAACTCATCGAGGCTGCGGGTGACCTGAAATAAACCCTGGGGCACCCTGAAGGCGATGGTGGCCTACAATAGGTCGGCCTTCCACCGAGGCGCTGTAGTGGTATGCGCGAGTGATCCTACAACGTCTCTTATACGTGGAGAGGGTTTTTGCTGAGCTTTAATGGGTAGTGACGAGTTTCGATGAGTCCTACAATACCATCCGTTTGTAGTAGATATTTCTCATACACGTGGATGGTCTGCGTAAAAGCATTTTCCAGCGACAAAAAAAATAAAAAGGTTAAATTTCGCCACTCGATACATCTTGTTTAGAATTCATGCTGAAAGTAGAGAACGGTGTGTTGACAATAGGTCACCGTCTTCTGCCTACCCAGCTATGTCGAATGAAGAGCAAAATAATGTCGAAGAAAAAGAAATAATTGATTAAATAAATATAATTTGAACAAAATTTCAAATCTCATTTTTTGAGCCGGTATCAATACTTTGAACTCAACCCTTGAACAAGACAATAGAGAAAGCCTTCATATGAATATTAGTATCCTTCAAACAGTATCATCACAAGTAAAATAGCCGTGTGTTGTAAATTGCACAATGGAGCCTACGTCGAAATATCACGAGTTAATAATTTAGTTACTACCTCAGGGAAGGTCACGTCCTCCCCAAAGCGGGGTGTCCCATATAATTTCCATATAAACCGATGCTACAGGTCGCCCTCAGTAACAAATGTCAGCGTCGTTTGGACTCTGGTGATATGACATGTAAATAATATACACATAATATGCTGCCACTGAATTATCACTGGCGATTTGTAGGAAATGTCTAACGTATCCGGTTCTGTAGATTGGGAAATAGGGAACAGGAAAAGTGACTTGACATTCGCTTTTCATATCCGATAAGCCGATCCTTTGAATATAAACGCTATGTGTTAAGTTAATAATATTATTACAAATAAATTGCTGTAGTTAATTTTTTTATGTTTTGGGCTTACTATAAGCACTGGAATATTTTGTGGGATATCACAAAATATCAATAAATAGGATATCACTATACAAAAAAGTTACAAAATATATAAAAATAATGGACATAAACCAAAATAAGTTGTTACAACGTATTAAAACTTCGACATAGGTCGATAAGAACGGATGGCTTAGTTGGCTAGAGCGCTTGGATAGTATGCAAGGATGCAAGTTTAAGTCCCGACACGTCCAAATTATTATACTAAAAGCTTTAGAAAAATTTCTTTGCGAATTTTCAAACACAATCTGAAGCCACGAAAGTATTTTATATACAAAAATTATGCTAATATTTACATCAACAATTCAATTAAACTTGAAAATATCATTTTGAATAAGCTCCTCATTATTTTTGAGGGCTGAAAATAAAAACCTGATTGACATTTACATTTCAGTCTAAGTCAAGATGTGATCTTTGTTGTAATATTTTAATATATACAATTTGAACCAAATTAAAAATAATTATGTTCAAAGAAGTACATCTAGGTACGTTGTAGTTTAGTTTGAGTTTTTAATAGCGAAATATTTGTGATGCAAAATTTATTTTATAAATGAAATATTCTTTTTTAGCCAGCTTCATGATTATGCTCGTACTGCAGAACCCTCGATTTTCTAATTCAGTTTTAGTTTCGTTTTAGCAGCGGAACTTAGCATCGCGATGGGTGTTACCAGAATCGGGAAATGATAATGATTGAAATATAATAATCCCTCAATAAGGATCGTGCCGACAACCGACGATTTTAGACTCAGTGTCCTACTGTGCCACAATATGTACTAGAAAAATAAAAGCAAATAAAAACGATATTAAATAAAATAAAATTGTTTTCAAAAAAGTTATTTCAAATAAATATGCAACTGTTTAATCGCGGCTAGGAAATAGAAATGTTGGATGGAATCTGAGAATTTATATTTATGTATGCCTGTAAAAGGTTTAGGTTAATAGCATAAATTACTTATGCCGGTCCCTGCTGACAGAGAAACTAACATTTTAAATCTATGTTTATTACATGTCTGCCCACATTCGAATATATATGGATAAAATATATATTTCTAAACCGATTTATATGATTTTGATTTTATATAGCAATTTATAAAATTTGCTTTACGTTGTATCCCGCACATGGCAGAGTAGGCAGAGGGAACCGCAGGAACCTAGTGTTAAGACACTCTGTTCCCCGCTTCCCGCCTTTCGAGGCATTGAATTATAAATCTATGTAATAGGAAATTCGTACACCACCAAAAATGGACTTTTTATCAAGTTTTCTCTTAAAGCACGGATGTCTTGAAGATGGTGATGACCGTGAACTAGGCGAAAGAGATATATTGAATGCTGCGGTATACAATTCTATGTAATTATTATTCTCCCAACTTCATTAAAAACTCTGTATGATACGAACTATCCGTGCGTGCAAAAAAATCAGACATTTCACTATTTACTTCTCTTTACAAAAGAAACATTATACTAGACGTATTTAATTTTGTTTAACAGACTCGTTTGCTGATTCATATTTTAATTTGTTTCAAGAGTATTTAATATTTTTTTTAATTCATTGACTTAGAGTGGGAAATCATATCTTTAAAAAACATATGTAATATAAATCACCGTAAAAAGTAATATTAGTAGAATAAATAGTAAAGTAGTAGTAGTAAAAGTAGATATTTTTTATACGTTTCACTTGATACTGGAAATTAAACGGAGCGTAGATATTTAATAACCTAAAGTGCATTTTTTATAACTGAAACGTGATATTTTGGAAATATTCATATAGAATAAAAAATACCTCCTTTGTTAAATTAAAACAACGTGTTTTACATCTAAAAATAATACTTAAATTTATTAAAATCTTAATTCTTACAGACAGCTTGTTGTTTGACATTTACATTCAACATTTCAGTGATCGAATAAAATGCTAATGTCCATCGTTTATACAGACGGTTTGTTATGCTGTCAATCCATTGCTTCGCCAACCCTTTTTGGAAACCACATAAATAAAACATTGGCTACACATATGTAGGTGTATGTAGATAAAAGATTTATTAGCTACGTCAACACCTGCTTTCAATATTTAAATATTTGACTATTTATTATTCTTAAATGGTAAATCATTTTATTTTGTGAAAAGAGCAATTTAACACAATCATTATACTAAGCGACAGCTTCTTCCAAACCTTTAATTTAAAAGGTTCTACCAAAACTTTCAAATAAAATACAAGATTTTTGTGTAATGTAGTTCAAGGTGTTTAATTTAATATATAAATTAGAGTATAGTACTGGATGATAATAGAGTATCATCAGTTCGAAATATCTTGAAATATCATTAACGTACTACTTCTTTATTGGGTTCTGTTCCTCAAAAGCAAAAAAAATGGAACCCTTATAGACACAAATTGTATGGTCGGCGGTGATCACTTACTATTAGGTGACCCTTAGCTTGTCTTTACTTTATGTATACATATATACTTATATATAATAAACATTAATTATTAATTAAAATTGAGACAAAATAAACAAATTACAATAAATAACTTACATAAAAATTATATAAATAAGCACTTCACTTTCGAGTTATTTACTTTTCCTAATGCTATATGTTACTTGAAGATTTCAGCTATTACCTTGTCAAAATTCAGTAACTTCTTTTTAGTGGGTACTCCTCAGTAATTAAACGTATGTGAGCTTTTCGTTTTTTTATGGTATATTTACCGAGGACACTAACCATTTATTATATTGATCCAGACTCTAAACTATTACCATGCTAAACTTTATTTATTTCTCCCCAGAGATTTTTACCTGATTCGCGCACGAATTAACAGACATACAGACAAAAAATCTATTAGTGTTTAGTTTCAATGACGTAATACCTAATTGACTTTTCTATCAATTTAATATGAACGCATCTATGAGTTTTAATTGGTCCAAAATAGTCGCAATTAAAGCTAATCACATTATAAAAATATAAGCTTTTTAGCACAATATATTGATACAGTATGTGTAAATTTAAAATACAGGAGTCTCATTGCACGGATAATCTAACAATATGTCTTCACTCGGAATATAAGCGCTTCTATTTATCTCGTAAGTGCATGGCGATCTGTCTGTCTTATCGGCCGCGGTCACGTCGAGGTACTAAGCTCGTGGAAGCAGAAGTTGCATAGCAGTCAAGATAATAAATTGTAGTACGTATTAAATATATAGAAGAACGTCGTGTGATTTGCTATGAATATTTTTGTCAAACGTAAAAATTATATTACTTAAACAAATATATATATATATATATATATATATATATATATATATATATATATATATATATATATATATATATATATATATATATATATATATATATATATATATATATATATATAGTTTGAATTAACTGCATTTGAAATGAAACGTTTCAATTACCTTTTTCGCTTCGTCCACTATCAACATATTATATTAATAAGTAATAATATAACAAAATATATAGAAAATAAACTGTTAACATTTATATAACATTATTTAGATTTCATAATGTTAAATTAAGTTGAATTTTGACGTTTTGACCGAGTGAGCCATAGAATTCATTTATAAAATAGCTGCCTACATGTGTGTACAGTATTCTAGAGAAATACCAAGCCTCTTGGCGTTATTCATCAGTACCTAAATAATATTTACTTTACATTTACACAATGTATTTGCCAAACTTGCAATAAACAGAAAATGTTGTAATTGACATAAAATGTTTCAGCTTTCGCCCTTGGACAGGGTTCTAGCGCCATAACTTTCATATGGCCCCCTAAATCTGACTTATTGATATCAACATGTGCTCGTTTAACATTAATCGTTAAACGAGAACCGGGCATTAATATTACAGTCGTATAATATTATAATAAGAACTTTAGTGAATTTAAGTAACAATGAATATTTATATTATTAGTTATAATAGTACTTAATTAATAACATACTAATCAAACAGATTAAATTTGATTAATATACGGACTGATCTACCTCAATTTTGGTTCTAAATACTTTTCGTAGATTAAAAAGAATGCTGATTTTTTTGTTAATGGATGTTTTAATATTTGTATCTATATAATACATTTAAGTAGAGGTATATTTATTATTTTCGGGAATCCTATAAGTAAAATATAGGCGCTGGTGTTAAAACACTTTTAATACTTTTCCCTTCAATTTTCTAAATATATTATATATTTAGCAGAACTGAATGCCGCTTTTCGTCTATGAGAATAGGGACATAATTATATGTAATCATTTCTCCAAGTGGGTATCAATCTACAACCATTGCGCTTACAGTACCACCGCGCCACGACGGCCTCACTTTACTTACTTCTCACATATAAGTGACTTTTTAAAAATAAACAAAAGTTGCTTACTTTACCAATAACGTTTCTAAGTCAAGCTTAGGCAGACCTAAATAAAATTACCGGCCAAGTAGTGTTTGGTAGCAGACGTAAATGAAATAAGTTGCTCGAAAGTGCTCAGAGCTTTCCCAAGACGCTTGCAACATCGAACAGCAATATCAAGTACATATTGTGATTACAAGAACGTGCTTTGACCTTAGCTAGTAGCCCAAACTATTTCAATTAAAGTTCCAGATGGTTGGTATTATTATTAAGTGAAATTTCATTAGCAGAGCTATTTTCATTTGTAAACTACGCCCTGTCTGCCCTTTGTAAAATAAATAATTGAAATAATTTACTATCCCATGTTTTTTGTATAACGTAACGTACCATTTCTTATAATAGTTAATATATATATATATATATATATATATATATATATATATATATATATATATATATATATATATATATATATATATATATATATATATATATATATATTTATATATATATATATATATATATATATATATATATATATATATATATATATATATATATATATATATATATATATATATATATATATATATATATATATATATATATATATATATATATATATATATATTATATATATATATATATATATATATATATATATATATATATATATATATATATATATATATATATATATATATATATTTATATATATATATATATATATATATTTATATATATATATATATATATATGTATATAATTTATTGTAATTTATATATAATTAAAATATAGTAATCATATTAAAAAAAAGTTTTTAATGTTAAATCTCTAAAAGACCATAAACAACACGAAATTTACAAGCAGGCACAAAGCAATTCGTGAATTATATGGATTACTGGATATTCGTATTTCAAATTGGACTGGGTGGTTATTTGGTGAAATAGAAATAACTATTATATTAGGTTCAAATACGTTTCTACTGGTATTATTTATGTAGTCTATAAATGGTAGAAAATTTGATATAAATTATATAAGAAGATTTTTTTTTCTTTAATATAATATATTTTTCGAATACTATTTGTAAATTAAGGCAGTCTGAAATGACAGTAATCATCGTCATATTGACACAAAAAAAAATCATGGTATAAAACATAATTTTATCTCGGCATAATTGTGAAGTATCTGGTTGAATTGACAATTGTTGTGTATAACCATTCATATCGAGTATTTCGATTCATCCACAGTTCCCGCCACAGTGTGAAAGTAGAGATAAAAATAGTGTTTCCTTACTAGGATACTTTTATTTGTCCCACTGTATGCAGGAGCTGTGCAAATGAGCCGAATGAGATGAATGAGATAAAAGAGATAAAAGGGATATTCTTTTTTTTTTATAAAAAAATAAGTTTACGTGCATCTGCATCAAGATTTATATTTAGCGTTGATACAGTCTAAAATATCAGACATTGCAATGCTCTAATTAACTCTGGATTTTAAGGCCCCCAAATTAATGATTTCGGAAATACATGAAGTGTGAAACTACAAAAAGGTGTCAAGTAAAATAATAATATATGTAATTAGAATTCTTATTTGATCTATTTTCACTTTATATAGAGTAAAGTTAATTACTATAAACAATTATCTCTTTATAATAAACAAAAAGTGAGGATGAGTGCTTAAAAAGTGCAGAAATAAATAAATATAGTGGTGCAACATATAACAAGCCACTTCAGTTATAAAATAATTCGTTTAATGTGGTGCCGACGTTTTTATCACGGGAACCAACCGAGTTTAATATTAAAGTAAAACAAGCAAATTAGATATAAAACGGGTTAAGGTTATATTGGATGTTTGATGTATATGTCATACATCGTACTAAACTTAGTAGAACGAGTTACACAACTTTCTTTGAAGTCTTTGGAACAAGAAACTATTAAGATATTGAAAATAAAACATTTAACCCTATATCCTCTCACTAAATTTACCTAATAGTTTTTTTTTATATAATATTATTAAAGCTACATTTTTGCGTATCTTTACATTATAATATATATAAACTATGTATTTATACACAAGCAAATAACGACACAAATATTACTGTTAATAGATATTAACATATATAACATATAAGGTTAGATAACCATTGTAGATATTTAATAACAGAATCTTACAAATAATATACACAAGTTTAAAATTCAGCCCATTGGTATGTTTATATATAGTGCTTAAATTAAACATGTGGGTAGCATGTTTCAAAATTCACAACACGGGTATTTAAAATTTCAAGAGCGGAGCGGTTACCTTCGCTGGAATATCTCTAGGTCATAATTCAGTTGCTTTACGAGAGCGAGGCTCATGACCGAGAGATGTGAATAATTTTCATTTAAATAGGGACATTCGCGGGTCCTGGCTGTAAATCAGCGCGAAGCGGCGGCCCTTTGTATAGAGTTGCGTATTTTTTTATTATGTATATATACACGCCCTTACCACATTGCATCGAATAAATAAATGTTCAATATAACGTTTATGAATAAAATCGATTTACTTGATATGGTACATAAAGCTCAGAAAAAAAGGTGAATTTAAATTCAATATCATACAACTTTCCAATTTTATTAATATCTAAAGCTTTTTAATTAGTCCTAATTTGTCACGTCATACGTCTATAAGTCTAAAATTGCTTTAAACATAGTAATTAAATAGAAAATTATTGCCAAAATACTTAATGGCTTGCTAAGTAACAAGAATGAAAGGTTTTTTATTACTTAAAGAAAACATATTAAAATTTGTACGCAGCGGGATTAGAACCCGCGTCTCATCTAAACTGCCATGCGTCAGAACCATAAATATGTTTAAATCATGTTCTTCTCTGCCCAATTTGAAGCCATATAGAATATTTATTTAGGTTTCAAATTCGTTGTCAGTGCCATGCAAAATTGGTCGAATCTTAGACAGCAACTGTAAAACTACACTCGTAACGGTTATTAATCTATACAGTCAAGCAAATTATAGTACATAAATTCAATATGAATACAACTCCCGTGGGTAGACGCTGTACTGGCTATTAAATCGCAGTCTTACTTCCCTCGAGACTGCCACCGCTGACCGCAGCATACAAATTGTATAGTACTAAGTGCTAAAACAAGCTTACAATCATTTGTAATAATAACTTTTTGAAGTAAGTAGTTAATGCGAATAAATTTATTTACTTACATCCTCAAGCAGATGCTTGAAGATGAAAGTAAATGCCAATCTTTTTAAAAGTTAGCTCCTAATTTTTGTAAAAGTTAGAGATCTAACTTTTAAAAAAATTAGGAGTCTTTAGTGTTTTTCCTTTAGACTTTATGCAAATAAATTCTACACTTCTACACTATGGTTCAGGGGGACAGATAATTTTGGTTTTGATCCAAACTCGTGTAAATAAGTTAATTTCGTTAAGTTGTCGTTGATTTTAAAACAATGTTTTGGTTCCTGGTGAAAAATGGAGAAATGCCTACAATATGTAGGATACAGCGTGAAGCAGTCTTAAATATTTCCAATTTTTTTATTTGGGTTTAGAAAATCTTATGTAATATCAGACATCTGACAGACTTTTTCATGTCCCATCCAGACAATTGTTACAATTTGCACAATAAAATCGAAACCATGCATTATTGAAAGTTAATATTATTAATTATAATAAATATCACTTTGAGGTCACAATATCTTTTTGAGGTCCGCCATTCAAAACGCAACGCTTTGATTACGACCGGAAAGTGGACAATGGAATGCTTTATACTAGTGTCAAGAATAATCACCTAGACTAAAGCTGGAGCTAAAAATAATAAAACCATAATTTAAACTTAAAACCATTGTAAAAGAGAAAAACGTCGTGTAGCTTTTATCTAACATTGAAATTACCATATCGCTCTCAGTCGTGCACATGCACAGTAACACTTGCGGACGCTCATTCTTTATTCAGGCTGTATGGGCTTGACCTCATAGGAATTACACTGAATCATTTACACGCGCCTCTTGCTTGTACTTGTACTTTGTAGGATTTTGTGTTAAATTTAAGGATTTTTAAATATTATTTATATAGCTGATGCTTAACACTGTATGGATATTATTAAAGCAACGGTAAAGAATATTTATTACTTAAAATTCATTAAAATTCAATTATTATAAAAATCCTTCTACTACTACTTGTAGTATTTTTATGTTATTTTTTAAGAAAAAATAGGTCATTTCTGAAAAGGTATAATAATTTTTTCTTTTATTCAAAGCTATGAAAAAATATTAAATTGTATACTTATCATATAACTTGTGGTGTCCATACATAAAAAGAAGAGTACAGTAAATACTTACTGAAGCAATCGTATAAGGAGTTATTTTATTTACCTATTTTTTTTTAGTTTTATATTAGCAAGATAGTCAAAGATAATCCAGACGTAACTCCGCACCGCAACAACCAGACCGCACAAATATCGTGTTTGATATGAAAATAAAAACAACACTTATAACGACTAAAAAGTTTATAAATTCTTTTATATTGTTCAAATATTTTACTTCGAATAACCACTAAGGAAAGCTATAGAACGAAAGTCACAAGTTTAAAAGTTATACAGTTACCGCAAGTATAACTGTAAGCGGACTATAAAGTTGTTCTTTGTTTGTTATAGATAGTTGGTGAGATTATCTGCAAAGCATACTTTTAATTTTATTATGACTTTAAACGTTTTTTTATAGATAGGTAACTTTTATAGTTTTGAAGAATATACCGTTACCGTTAGAGTTGTTATATTATTCTTGAGGTAGAGACAAAGTAGAGAATTTCAAACAATTTTTAGCTTTATGTTATATCCTTCATATAAGAGAGTAAGCTTTCCGCCAAAAATTAGTTCATCTCAACGCTGAGTTTTGCTTTACCCTATGAAAAGTAAATTTATTTAAATTAAATTCAAGTAATTTTTTTTTTCTGTATTTCTAATCCAACAAAATAATAAATATAAATTCGTCAATCGTACGTCTATGATAGTGATGGGCAACTAAAACTAGAACTATGAAAACCGCTCGATATAGAACTTTTGTTCTAACTGACGTATCCATGTAGAGCTTAAACTTTTCAAATATGAAATAGCAATTGAAAACAATGTTCGTTTCTGAGTATTATTCGAGTGGGTCGAAGATAAATCGTCCTAGAATTGTCTCTCATTTGCTCAAAATTACTGTTGTCTTTGCATTTATATGCATGACGTTAAAGAGCAGTTTAAATAATAGTACCATTTTCGCTTCATTTAGTTTGCAGCAACTCGGAAATTCTTGCAGATTTCTGCTTAAATTTTTTTGCATAAAATTTTATTATGGAGTCTCAAATGGATTATTATTATTAGTAAAATGTATAAGATAGTATTATAAATTACAAAGAAGTAAACATCAAATTATCATTTAGTAGAATAATCTATAAGTTATATAAAATGTTTTAAAAAATGTTGCGTTTGATTAGGACGTGTGGCTTAATTGGCTAGACTCGCGCTTCGACGTTTTCGAAGAGGCCAGTGGTTCGAGCTTAACGAGTTTCTTATTTTAAAACATTTTCTTAAATTTTTATATTTATTTAACTTAGCCTTTCCTTCCACGTAAAATTTTAAAATAAAGTGCAATAAATTAATTCTCTTATTGTTTCAAGCAACTCTGACTGCAGGTACATTGTGTCACATCAAAATCTTTAAAATAACGTAATATATATGCAATATAAAATGCTAATCAACAAAGCAAAAGCGTGGCGTTGAGTTTCGCCACTCAAAAAGCAAAGCTTCGAAGGCGGAAAACGGGGAACAGAGTGCCTTAACACTAGTTTCCTTGAGCCTACGGTTCCCTTTGTCTATCATTCTATATGTAGGCATATAGTGTGAGATATTTTTTTTTAAACAACTTCAGGTCAGGCTTATAATATAGATATAAATTTTAAAATATAATATCAATAAAAGTTAAAATGTTAGTATTATCCTTTAGTATTATTCTCCTTAATCTTATTCGCTTTTAATATTCACCGGACGATAACGCTTCAAAGATTCAATCGATTTCGTTCAATGTAGCTGTAAATTGGGATGTTCCACTTGACCGATATTGAGTAATAGTTACCGCGTAGATATTGATGGAAAGCCGATCGTCTGTCTAAAAATAGATGCTTCAAACAGAGACAAAGCATTCATTGTTTAAATATAGACTGGGCTAAATTCATATATAGCAAAGAGTTGGTTGCAGAAAAATCTACTTTGAGCATGATGTGTCAATAGCAACAATTTTGATCAACATTTACTTTGATATATCGAATAATTTTGAATTAGAGTCTGGTGAACTTTTAATAGTCCATAGTCTTTAGAGTTGCGAAACTAAAGTGGCAGTGGGCAGGGCACATAGCTTGCAGAACCGATAGCCGTTGGGGCAGAAAGGTTATGAAGTGGCTACAACGATCCCAAAGACGTATCGTATGCATGCCCCCCACAAGGTAAACCGACGACCTGGTAAAGGTCGCCGGAATCCAATTAATAAGAGTGGCCCAGAACCGATCTTTATGGCGCTCAATGGAGGAGGCCTTTGTCCAGCGGTGGACGTCTCCCGGCTTATATGATGATGATGATAAAGATGAAGTTTCAATCAAACATAGTTTTATTTTATTGCGATTTAGTAACATTATTTATTTGTAGGCTCCACGCTTTCTGCTATATCCAGCAGGGTAGGGAAAGAAAGCAAGTGTCAAGACACTTCGTTCTTCGCTTTCCACCCGAAGAAACATTACTTGTTGAGAAGCAGAATTCTATGTCTTGTTTGTGGAAGAACCGTGAAAATGAAAATATTTCATCCCTATATGGAGTTGGGATCTAACACATAACCATTGAAACCACTATCAAGTAGCGTCCTACTACGCCAAGATGAGCTTAGTAACAATATTTTACAGGAATTAATGTGAATATGTTTTTAAAAACAAATACATAATATATTTCAAAAATATAACATACATACATAAATAAATAACTTAATTCTTTGAAAAAATAAAACGTACATATATTGGATACGTTAAATATGATTCTCACATAGTAAAAATAACCAATCTACTTAATTAACAAACAAAATAAATCAAAATCTGAATTTATTGGAAATAGCATAACAATTTGTACCAAATCAAGACGAGGCAGTACGGAATACAGAATTCAATGATATAATCAAGTGCTGTAGTAATATAATTTCCGTAGCACGCTAATGAACGTATATTTTGTTTCATCTGCCGTAGGAACAGGCAGCTTAAAATCAACGTTTCATTTGGAGCTTGCCCCCGCTTTAAATTTATAGCAATTAATATTTTCCACCTTAACGGTAGAAAAATATAAACTATCTGCTAATTTTGAATGGTACTAAAGAAAAACTTGTTAAACGACTAAAGTGTTTTGCATCAAATGAAATTATTATGAAGTTATGTTTTTATGATAATAACATTTAAATAAGCCAATTTAGTTTTTTTTTTTCAAATGAAAAATAAAAAATATAATTTTCATTGAAATAAGGTTTAATAAAAAAATATTTAAATTTTGTTTATGTTAATTATTAACTAAATGGAATTGAGCCGGCTATATGATGAGAGATAGTGTCAAGTGGAGTAAAATATTCACCAGGTGGTAAAGACAAGGTAAGAGAAGGAGATGCAGGCCGCAGAAAAGGTGGAAAATGACATTAGAAAAGTGATTATGGAGTTGTATACCAACTAAGGAGTTATGAGGAACAGAATGTCACTAAATAGAAAATAATGGAAAAGAATGGAGGAGGTCTAAATTGTAGAAACATTTTATTGTTACTTTAGTATAACTTAAGTATATTGTAATTATTGAAGGATCTAAATAAAGGCTTATTATTATTATATGTTAATTACTATACAGATAAGCTCAGGTAAAATGGTAAACTATAATACAGATAAATTTCCCAAGAATATTATAATTATATGCTGGAATTTCCCAACGTCTAGTCTACATAATATGTACCTATATATTATATGCAATAAACAAGATTTTCCACTGGAATACTATTAACTCTATGGTTTCATATATATTTTTTCAAATATTCAGCTAACATGGCCACAGATATGGAACTTTCGTTCGATCTACGTATACACAATATTAGGTCATCGTGGCGCAGTGACCGTATAGACTACGATTATAGATTCGATTTCCTCTCGAGTGAATAGATTATTGCAATTTCCTCACTATGGGAAGATATATTGAGACGATATATATTGCTGCTTATAATATAATGTCTGGAATTAAAGCGAAGAGTGGAGAACCGAGCATCTTCACTTTTTTTACTTTCATTGAATTCCATGCCATGAAATACTACTATGTAATGTATGATACAGGGCTTATACAGTTTGTATAATTCTAAATCTAATCTCTAGATATCATTTTGTATATTTTATAAATATTTTAAGTCGATATTGCTTCAATGAAAAAACATGATGCTTAAAACGGTTCGCAGTATTCATAAAAGTTTAATTTCCGCCGTACTCGCATTCAATATGTCAACATCTTTTCTATTTTAAGTCAAAATATAAAATCCCGTGCACGTTTTTTGTCGTTGATTAAATGGAAATTGGTTAACGTATCGCTTTTTTTTTAATTTTATTATAAAATACAACGTGAACCTGACAGAATAACTTGTATTGTAAAAATTCAATTAAATAAAATATAACTTAAATTTATATTATATAAAATAATAAAAAAAAAATTTAGTTGATAAACTATTATTTTACATGATTTTATATTGCAACAGAGTTAAAGTAATTGGACAGACAGATGAACAGAATGAAAAATATATTGACTATTTGATTGTCATTTCATTGTTAGTATAAAAACATAAAATTATTACGAAAAATTTATCTCTTAAGATAAATCAGTATTTTACAATATAATTATGAAGTCTCGTAGAATATATTGCCATGCTCTCTTTTATATTGCGTAGCGCAGTGGCTCAGCGTTTGATAGCATAATTACGACGGTTGTGGATTCAATCTACACACTAAAGACTAAAGAATTTTCATTTTCTAGCTTTGGAAAAACAAATCATAATTAAGGAGAGCTCGTTGCATAGTCTCCTGGCCTGAGAAGGCGCACGCATGTCGGAGGTCGGTCTACTTCGTCTAGGCCGCTGAGGGTGAATTTTCCCTATTCCAAGACGTAGGTAGCAAACTTCTGGTACCGGTTCAAGGAAAAATCTTTTCGTTTGACGCTTGGGCAACCTAAAGGTGTTAACTTACTATAAAAAAAAGGTAAGATAACCATCTACTCGTACTCTTGCCTCTATTAGGAATGATAAATAAATTTTACGCTTTTCCCGGATAGATAATCTTTCGTCGGAAGTTATTGCACCGCTTTTAAGTGGGGAGTTAAAATAATTTAAATATTGTCCCCGAGTCTAGTCGTCTAGATCTAGTTTTTCTAATCAGACGCTCTCGAGCAATGAAATAAAAAGAAAAATATCCAATCCAAATACTACTATTAAGTAAGAAAATAAAAGTTAAATGGTATTCAATTCGACCTTGCAAATTGATGATATTTTTTTCTGTTTCTTTGCTATGGTAATAAGACAAAGCGCGTTGAGTTTCGCCACTTAACACACAATATATAATATAACGTAGAGCCTTAAACTTAGATTCCCTCTACCTACCCTATATGCGGGACACAGCGTGAATCTAAAAAAAAGAGCCTAATCAACACCTGTCAGACTTAAAGAAATATAAATAAAAGTTAAAACGATAATAAGTAAGTTTTTATATAAAAAAAATATTATTAAGCACAGATGGGACAAATAGAAAGCTGGTTTCACGTGTATTAAAATATGAATAATAAACACAACGCTGTCTAGACACACCTCATCTTGTTCTACAAATATAAAAGATATGCCAGACTTCTATTTTCCCTAAGGTTATTTAAAATAGATTAATGTTGCCAAGCTTGTAAGTTAAAAACTAATTGTCATTATTTATTTATTTTGTAAAAGCGAGACATCATTGTTTTGCAAAGTGCATTTGCCTGTAAAAATAAAATGTAGAATGCAACTAAACGCTATCTATAAAGACGAGTCCTATTTTATTTTTTTGAACGTATCGGATTCTTCATACAATTTTATATTTTTTAATATCTTAAGTTTAACTTTTTATTTTAGTTTTTAACACTTTAAAACTAATCAAAATATACAAAATAGCTTCTCCGTTTGCTTTCAGTTTCAAGGAATTTCCTCGTTCGAACCCACCACGTTTATAATATAAATAAAAAAAAAATCATATAAAATGAATATAATTTCAAGTGTAGCTATATAGAATTATTAAAATACAAGATAATTTGAATACCTCGGAAGACATTAAAATACACGGGTCGTGATTAATTTAGTTAAAGTTTGTATATAATAACTTCAACAATAACATCTCACAAATTAAACATATAATAACAATTAAAAGCGATCCATAGTCCCTAAAATAACAATAGATGTGCCGGATATGAAATTCGTAGTTTGTTGTATTTTAAACTTACATACACTGAAACTGTAACCCAAGCTGAAATAGAGTAGAATGGTTTCGAGCAAAATTATTAGGTATAATACGAGATTTCCATTTAATTTCCGTGGTATGTTAGTTTTATATTCAATTTAGAATAACGTATAGGAACTTGTAGTATTATGTAATTTATGTAATATAATTTAAATATTTGTCTATAAAAGCTAATTAATACGATGATTTTGTTCCATGTCACTTGTTACTAGTACTTATAAAGCATTGATTTTGTATGTATGTCGGTTTGAGCGCTAATAGGATATGACTTTGAACGACAGAAAAGAACATCTAATTGACTTGTAAAACTCTACGACTGTATGTATTTAAAAGTTTTCAAAGAAAATTTAGCAGTGGCTGAGTGTACATATAACACGATTCCCGTCAAGTTACATTTATAATTAAGTAACACAGTTACAGTGAGTGTAAATCAATTTTATTTCAAATCATACAAATCATATAATATTTGCTGAGGAAATAAACTTCATAGATTAGACTCAATTTTCATATTATTATTACGATTTTTTCAACTCAAGCCTTACCTTCATAAAAATTTCACACTTTGCAACTCCGCTAAAAAAGCTAATGTTTATTTTAGCTATTACGACTTATTAAATAAGACAAGACTTGAATAAACTTGATGAATAGCAAACACAAGCTATTAAATTCAACGAACTCAATGGTATATTTGCGTTAAAAGAAATGGCAACTTATGAAAAATGAGAGTAATATTTTTCGTGGACATTGCGCTCCTCTTTATTGGTTGTATTTATCAATGCGGCGTGAATGAATCTCGTTCTTGTTTCAATTCGCAAATATTTTCTGTTGTTATTTTTACTATATTTTTAGTATATTTATAAAAAAATAATAAGTTTTTTGTAGCTAACTTTTCGCTCGATATCAAGACACTATGTGTTGTTTGGCGTAACTAAGGATCAAAGTTCAAAGGTGTGCCATGATGGTCTCAATAAATAATAGAATTTAACATTCATATTTATTTGATAAATAAAAAAACAAATTACATGCTCATACTGAAACTACCAACAGTAGCAATAAGTGTTATGAAAGAATTGTATTTAGGCATAAACTATATGTACATATGAAAATATACCACAAGTACTTCGTCAGCCTTATATACAGAATTGTTCCGTATATCTTCGGTATGAAACAAGGTCCCTCCATATCTTTTTATCTCTTATCACTTGGGGATGCTTTATCTTGAGTTTACGTAAAATAGTAAATCAAGTATTTGGAACGCCCTCGCGTTTAATATCTCTTTTCCAATAGTAGTATCTCTATTTTCAATTTTTATTCGAAAGCGAGTTATTTTATCAACACATGTTTAGAAATCAATAGTTTCTTTTATATATTCAATGGTCTAGTAGAAGATGAATATTCACCGATTACTCATATGTATTTGTGTAAAGAAGATATTGGCGATATTTATTCTATGTTTGAGTAAAAAATCATGATCTATATATTTAAAAGTTGACTGATCACTGGCAGAATATAAAAAAACTAATAATATTCATGAATTTTGTCCCATTTAAACATTATAATATCAAATGAAATGACAATTAATTAAGTCAAGTATTAATTCGGGCTTAAATTTTGATATAATGAAGAAACCTAATTGATTATAAAATATCCCACAAATAGAGGTCACAGTAATGTGGAAAATTTTATCGCAAAAATATCTGTCCGTCCGTCTGTCTATCTGTCTGTCAGTCACCAGGCTGTATCTCATGAACCATGATAGTTTGACATTTGAAAAATTCACTGACGATGTATTTCTGTTGCCGCTACTAAAAACAGACTAAACTAAATGTTAAAGGTTAATTGCCTGGACGGAGGCAACAAATATGATATTTTTGTCACTTCTATAAATATACGGAACCATTCTTGCGCGAGGCCGACTCGCAATTAATCGGTATTTTTTTATATCTTCACGTTTTTAATCGGGTAGGTTGATACACTTTGCTCTCCGCTTTTCACCTGATGTTGAGAGATTACAAATCGGGCGAAGGACGCGCTCTGTCTTTCCATAGCATATAAATCAAAATAATTCAAATACAGTCGGTCAATCAGAAGCTGCTTTTTCAACAACGATGGTTTCAATTTTGCAATTATCACAAAGATATTTAAAGATATTTCTGTAAGCTCGTCCATTCTAAGAGTAGACTAGTTCTCTACTCTCCATACCTTTTGGTTATGGAAAGATATAGACCATGAGAGAATTATAATAAATTTCCCTGTTTTCTACTGTTTGACTATTCACGTACTACAATCAATATATATCTATATCTTTATCGATATGTATCAAATTTGAACAGAAAATGCGATGTAAAAATGTCTTAACACTAGATTCTCTCTGCCTTATCTTTTATATGCGGGATACAGAGTGAAACTATTTATTTTATTTTTTAGAAACATATATCATTAATCAATAAGTATAGTAGCTTTAATACATAATTAAAAACTCATTACACAACCATAATTAATCTCGTACGCCAATTAATGAGATGTTTTCATGAAGCTTAACACTTGGCATTTTAATCGCATTATAAAATGTTATAGGCAATTATTTAAAATATATTTAAATTTATAGAGATAATTATTTATTAGGGAATTACATTTTTGTATAAAACGTGTTTTATTTTCAATTCGCTTCTTATATATGTTTTAATTTGATGGAACTATTATAGTATTTATACATTTATGTATGACAAGTAACTGAATAAATTAAAATATATATTTTACATATGTAAATAAACGTAAATAACTTTGTACAACGCTATATATTATCTTAAACTTCACGTTGTTTAGCTATCAAGAGTTCTGTTCACTTTTGATATATTGTAACCGTTTAACTTCAAACGTTAGAGATGGCACCTGTTATAACTATTGTCGTTCCACTAATGTGATGTCATCCAAACTTGCTGCTTCTGCCCAGAAGGAACATTTATAACTGGTATTACAACAACTGTTAAAAGCTGTTAAATCTGTAAGGTCGTGAAAGTTCACAGGGGATGTCTTGTTTCATACTTTTCACTTGATATATTTTGCAAAATACTAAGTAAATTAAATCCAAATTCATTGAACAGCAAGTACAAAAAAAAGTCTTTTATGTTAGCTTCACGTATCCAGTCGCACTTAACAGAGAATGCAGAGTTAGCCTAATATCGAGACACTCTTCTTCTTTCTTCATCTTCCCGACGGTACCAAGTGATAATTCAATATTCGTGGTTTCATTTCTATAAATTGTACGACTCATAATATTAAATATGTACAGTAAATGAATAAAGCTCATAATGAGAAAAGGTAACCAGACCTTTTCATACACTACTTATGTAATTTACACTCGTCCACTTTACTTTGAATAAGTTAAAACACTAATGGAGGTTTATATATATTTTTATTTTTTTAATTTAGGTATCTCTCGTATCATACCTAAGAGAATAATAATAAAAAGAGAAAGTAATACTTAGTGACTCCATCGTATAGTAGAGACGCTACACTTTTAGCTGTCTTTAGAGAAATTTCCCGATGGTTAGTACGTTTAAGAACAAGTCGAGGACAAAATGTATTGGAGAAAGTATTTCAAACTTGAACTCGCAGGACTCGAACTCGCGACTCTTGGATGCCATCCAAGCGCCCTAGCTCATTGTATCGAATTATGGTGATATTCATATATTCTTGTTATGATTTATTTAAAATTTTAACTTAAAATAAATTATAAAAATATTATTTCTATGAATAATTATTTGGCAAGATAAAATAGTCTTATTCTACACTGAAGATTATTGATTATATTAACGTGTGTATTATAATAAATATAATAAAATCCTCAGTGAGAACGAAGTCACAACGTTTACGCATATATTTAACCAATTTCAATTACGTAAAATGGTCAAAATGCATCAAGTATACAATATAAAATTATTTTCTTGATGAACATGATTTAATATTATTATATTGTGTACTCTAAAAAATATGTAAAATTAACGAAAAAGTTTTTTTTTATTTTAAAAACGATTCATAAACTCTAGTCCAGTTATGTATTTAGTTATTTGTTAATGTTTGTGCTACTGCCTATCTACTTGAGATTAATTGTGACAGAATACATTTTTATTAATACTTTATTTTTTATGAACATTTTTATAAATACATTTTCCATGTTCCACCTTAATTACCACGTTGAGCTTTATATATAAAATAATTATGGCCTTTATATCTCTTATATCTTACATAATATAACATATAGTAGATATAATTGGATAATTATATTATTCTACTTTACGTGTTTCATATGAAATTTCCATAAAAATAATAATTATAGCCGTCACGCAATAAAGTAATTGTAATACACAGACAAATTAAGTAAACTTAGTTAAATTGAAAAAAAAATACTATTAGGGATATAGAGGCGAAGTCACGTATCCAGTCGCACTTAACAGAGAATGCAGAGTTAGCATAATATCGAGACACTCTTCTTCTTTCTTCATCTTCCCGACGGTACCAAGTGATAATTCAATATTCGTGGTTTCATTTCTATAAATTGTACGACTCATAATATTAAATATGTACAGTAAATGAATAAAGCTCATAATGAGAAAAGGTAACCAGACCTTTTCATACACTACTTATGTAATTTACACTCGTCCACTTTACTTTGAATAAGTTAAAACACTAATGGAGGTTTATATATATTTTTATTTTTTTAATTTAGGTATCTCTCGTATCATACCTAAGAGAATAATAATAAAAAGAGAAAGTAATACTTAGTGACTCCATCGTATAGTAGAGACGCTACACTTTTAGCTGTCTTTAGAGAAATTTCCCGATGGTTAGTACGTTTAAGAACAAGTCGAGGACAAAATGTATTGGAGAAAGTATTTCAAACTTGAACTCGCAGGACTCGAACTCGCGACTCTTGGATGCCATCCAAGCGCCCTAGCTCATTGTATCGAATTATGGTGATATTCATATATTCTTGTTATGATTTATTTAAAATTTTAACTTAAAATAAATTATAAAAATATTATTTCTATGAATAATTATTTGGCAAGATAAAGAGTCTTATTCTACACTGAAGATTATTGATTATATTAACGTATGTATTATAATAAATATAATAAAATCCTCAGTGAGAACGAAGTCACAACGTTTACGCATATATTTAACCAATTTCAATTACGTAAAATGGTCAAAATGCATCAAGTATACAATATAAAATTATTTTCTTTAAAGACCTCAAGACTTATTCTACTTAAAGAACGGCAGCAAGCTTGCAGTAGTAAACAATAATCACTAACAATAGGAATGAAATAGTGAATTGTTAAACGAAACGTTTTAAAACAAACGACTGTGGTCAGACATTCAAGTTAAGTAGAGCAGGCATGACGCCGAGCTTAAAAATAACATTATAAAAGTTTTAATAAGTATACATTTTGTTTTGTTTTCATATTAATAGAATTCCAAATAAGTTTTAGCCATGAATAGAATTCCATCAAAAGAAAAGTCTTTGATTTAATTAATTTATCTCTATATTCTGAATAAGTATTTTTTTTATTACATGACAGTTGTCAATAAGGCCTGTATAGTTTTTACCTAAAGAAATATTTATTTTTTTATATAATATTAAACCAAGTTTTTTTTTTATATTATATCTTCAAAAACGAATGTTAAAATATCTAAAAGTATATTTTGTTTCTATCTGTGTCACAATTATTTATAGCAGAAACATCACATTTTAATATTCAGCTTTTGAACACAGTGTACTGTAGTGCCTGGGTCTCTTCATTCAATAAGAGCTTTAGAAAGCAAACAATAAAATTGGTATCAAACTATGATACGATATTTTTCGCGTATATACAACAAAATGGTAAAATTGGCTAACGAGTTTTTCATATAGCCAAAAAAATCTGTTCCATTTGAAAAACATAATTTTTTAAAATACTTAGATTTTATATAAATCATACCTTTGCATGGTTTTCTTTAATATAGCTTTGGATAATTATGTGAGAGAATGTGAAATATAATTTCAATATGTTCAATACTTATTGTATTAACATATGAAGAATAGAGTCAGTGATAGAGGAAGAACTCAGTTGATCTTCTAGCTTGTAGAGCACAGTGTTGAAGATACTGTAGGAAGATCACGGAAAAAGCATGAGAGAGTTCCCGCTGGCTACCCCGCTAGAGTGAAGCTATGTATGTATGTTGTATTAATTGCATTCATATAATAAATTTTGTATGTAAATATTTTGTAAAAGAGGTTATAACGGCAACAGTTGTAACAACTGACAAATAATAAGAATGTCTCAGAGAATTTGAAATGTAACGCTTTTCAGTAATGATACGACTATATCCCTCAGCAGCAGAAGGAATTACAATGTTTAAATGGGCTTAAATGTTTTTTTTTGTTACAGAGCTGTGAGGTTTAAGCAAAACATAAGCTATAATAGACTTTGAAGACTAGAATACCGGATAACCGGAAATCATAGTAGATAAGGTGCACTATAAGAAAATTGAAATTGAAATTGAAATATGTAAATACAAGATCTGGGACATCTCATGTAGGACCTTAATTTCCAACTAAGCTACATGAAATACGGAAATGACGCTTTCACAAAAACTTATTAGCGTGATTGACAATTTTCATTGGTATTTTTTTATATAAATATCAAGGATTTGGAAGACCTGATAGTACCAAAATAGATAAGCTAAACTATAAAAAAAAAGAATCCGTAGTCATAATTATTGGGCGTAACGAGCACTTTTCGTTGTCATGTAAAAATATAAAACATGTAGAATACAATCCCATGAATCTCAATAAAGATCGATAATGGTACCTGCGTAGTTTCCTTATGACGCCACGCCAATATAGTTGCGGGCCTCTACTAGTTGTTGAATAAAAAAAATGGTAAACTATTTCCTTTAGTATACATGTGTACATCTTTCTTATTTTTTTAACATGAACATGATTTAATATTATTATATTGTGTACTCTAAAAAATATGTAAAATTAACGAAAAAGTTTTTTTTTATTTTAAAAACGATTCATAAACTCTAGTCCAGTTATGTATTTAGTTATTTGTTAATGTTTGTGCTACTGCCTATCTACTTGAGATTAATTGTGACAGAATACATTTTTATTAATACTTTATTTTTTATGAACATTTTTATAAATACATTTTCCATGTTCCACCTTAATTACCACGTTGAGCTTTATATATAAAATAATTATGGCCTTTATATCTCTTATATCTTACATAATATAACATATAGTAGATATAATTGGATAATTATATTATTCTACTTTACGTGTTTCATATGAAATTTCCATAAAAATAATAATTATAGCCGTCACGCAATAAAGTAATTGTAATACACAGACAAATTAAGTAAACTTAGTTAAATTGAAAAAAAAATACTATTAGGGATATAGAGGCGAAGTCACTAATGATTTTTTTTATCTGAAAATATATTTTGAGATAAACTAACTTTTATTTTCAATTTCATGTTCGTTGTGGGTTCGATTCCCACTCGGAGACGATGAATTATTTCATTATTTGGCTCGGGTAACAAGATAAAGCACGGCGTTGAGTTTCAACACCCAACACGCAATGAATCAAAATTGTGCGGAAAGCGGAGAATGGAGTGTCTTAACACTAGGTTCCCTCTGTACGAGCATAGCTTAGAAACTTTTTTATTTATTTAAGAAAATATAAGCTTAGTTTTTTTAACGTCAAATAATTTACTAAGAGTTGTGTGTGGCACATAATACATTTAGCAGTTAAATTGCATTAGATTGAAACTATTGACGTGATATAATATATTTGCCATAAATATTGTTACAAAAAAAGCTATTTTTTAATGTTATGTAACATTTATTACTATTACAGTGTGTTAGTTTAATACATTAATATAAAATCATTAAAAATATATAAAGTTCATTCAAAGTGGTCTCCATTGGCTGAAATACAGTCCTTTAAACGTTGAGGCAGTACCAAAAGCAGCACGCACTCCCTCCATGAGATAATTCTTCACTGCCAATCGTATGGATTGTTTTAGGGACTCCAAATTATCATGGCGTTTAGATCTTACTCTCTAAAACTGATCATAAATCATACTCCAGTGGATCGTCATCTAGTCATGATCTTAAATCATGACTAGTCGACGGCCAGTCTTCAGCTCTTATGAATGTTAGCTTCTAGCCAAAATTGGGTAGATCGAGCTGTACGACCCGTCACTGAGTCTCGTTGAAAGGACCATTCGTAGTTATAGAACAATGTATTTGTGCAGATATTTTGATATCATTTTTACAAATATATGCCTCAGTCATTTCATCATAGCTAACAAACCATCACTGAAGTTGGATAATGCCCACGCTGTACTATAGCTTCTTTAGAGCTTTCAGCATAAGTGCGGTAAATTTGTTTATGGTTATTGTTCTATGGTTAAAATTTTTTCATTCGTGAACAAAGTTTTAATTTTACCATCCTATTCTTTTTTAAATTATCTTCCGACTGCAA
Source organism: Dione juno (assembly GCA_037127375.1). NCBI lineage: Eukaryota > Metazoa > Arthropoda > Insecta > Lepidoptera > Nymphalidae > Dione > Dione juno. The sequence continues at coordinate 3,717,154 of JAXRJS010000038.1, read as the reverse complement.
GTCCTAAGTCGTTTTTTAAAATGCGATATGGTTCTATGTGCTATCTACATCTCCCAGTTTATAGTCTTTTGCTGCTTTAGAGGCCTTTTCGTAAGAATACTATGTAAATGGCCAGATATTTTTCTGTCAAAAATAAAGAAGGTTTCATTGTGCCTATAAATAGACTGGTAAACAAATAATTTTAAAAATTGTATTTGGCTCCATACTTACTTTATATAAAGCAATCACAGCGATTCTTTTTATCACCTCACTACATTTTAACATAGAATATTTTACAAAATATTAGGGCGTTACATATACAATAATTTTGCTAATTTTTAATTTTTAATTATAGCAGTATTTGTGGCTATAAATACTGTTACCTTGAATGCTTTGAAAGACAAGAATATTTTTTTTTGGAATAGAAGAATGATGGTGTGTGTTTCCTCATACATATATTCCTCATTTCACACTACTATTTGAAAATTACTCGCACAATTATTTTTATAATGTCCTATAATATCTTGTATATTAATATTTTTATATAAATAATGTTAAGTAAGCATTTGGTTAACCAATTAAATATGGATTGTTATACTTTACGTTGTATTGTGTATTGTAGTGTCTAAATCCAAAAACGCCAGAATGTACGAAAAACCAATAAGTGAGCTTGAAATAGCTGCTCAGATAAATTCTTATTGTTTCAGAATAATTGAAGTTTAGATTTATTTTAGATTTACTTTAGATTTATTTATGTTTATAGGTATGTTGTAACATTTTTACAAAACCAAGTATTTTTTAAAATTAAACAAAACTAAAAATGTTTGACTAAGAAATTGAAGAAAGCTTTTTTCTTTTTGTTAATAATTCTTCTTATTTAACGTTATTCTTTAATATTATAAATGTGACAGTGAATTTGTTTGTGGTATTCTTTTTTTACATGCATCGTATTATTGTGTAAAGATTTTTACCTTTTCACCGTAAATTCTACTTCGTGTATTCTCCATACAACGTGACGTGAACGTTGTAATATCAAGGATAAAGGGAACTATGCTTATAAAAAAAGTCAAAAATATATTGATTTAGGTATATACGACGTCGAAGACTTTTAATATAATTAGTTTAATCGTTCGGAATTCGTTCGGAAGAAATAGTCCTTATTTCTTCCGTATTTGTCTGGCAAAAGTTATTTCGTATGATAAGCTAGTGGCTTATAAAAATCAATTATCTTGTATATCTCATGTGAAACTCCAAGAGATCAACTAAACAATAAAAAATATGAAAATGGAAAACACAGTTGAAGCTTTTAGAGTAAACAACAGAGTGATTTAATATTTTAGCCAGCTATTCCATAATATTAATTAAAAGATCAATCAAACTATATGGATATACGAATATAATTAGAGGTAACTCTACGTTGTGGAAGCAGTTACAATTTAGGCCAAGTTTTCATTGCTTAATGGAAAAAGTGCTTAATACAATGCTTGTAAGTGTACACGAATAGAGTTGCAGGCAGTCCTCCTATTTTATATGTTATCTATAAACACATTTTTTTTCCATAAGAATAAAAACAAATGATCTCAATCAATTTATTATGCCCACTTGTCGTACAATCTATTTTAAGACAGCAATCGAACAACTTTACTCCATTAGGTTTGAAATGCATTCGTTCGTTAATTGTATTCTTTGTTTCCGTTCCTGACGATGAATTCTGTCAGGACCGGAAATGCTGCGCGCTCAAATACGAATTACGGCTATAAATTATTCAACTAACCGGAACTATATTTTAAGAACACAACTCATGTTGTAATAAAAACTGTTTTGTAAGTGCATTGTTCTATCGATAAAATTCAATATAAATATATTATACCTTTAGTTTTAGTCGTATTTCATGCAAAAAACATTACAAATGTATACATTTTTTTTGCCTATTTTCATGGTTTATCCATAACATTCAGTTTAGTCTAGTTTAGTTTAGTCTAACGATAATTAACAATGGGAGGTATGGGATAGGAGTCAGATAGGTAGTCATTTGATTATTTTTCATAATAATTAATCATAATTCATGTACATTATAGTAAGATATAACTGGTACAACAGTCATGAAACTATGAACATAGACATTAAAATATTTATTTTCTTTTTTGTAACTTGTCGCATATGTCAGGATAGACGGAGGGTCAAGTGTGTTAACACAATACGTTGCCCGTTGAATGGCGGAACATTAATTCACATGTGAGAAATATAATATACTTACAGAAAATATCTATGACTGTACGATTTGTATATGAAATTGTTACTATAATATTAAATTATTATATTGAAAGCAATTACATTCATATTCGCTCTAAAAGCTTTTACGAATTCCTCAATTATCCAAAGGGATATTCGTGGAAATTGAACCTAATTATTTTAAATGATATCAATATTATTTTGATATATATATGACTAGTTTTTGAAACATAATGCCTTACAAGTAAGTAGCTATTCAATAATGGTCACAAAAAATTTGTTAAATTAAAAGAATAAATAAAAGAATCCAATTTAATTTTGAATTTGTATATATACCTTACAAGTATACCTTACAAGTGAATCATATACAAAATTTGTAACTTACAAATTTTTATACAATCTTCTGCTTTAGTTAAGTAATTATATAACCCATCAAAGAAATATCGTTATAAAGGAACTCTAACTAAGTAGAAACTGAAAAGCTTTAGCGTCGACACAAAGAAAAGGAACGAGAATTGCTTAAGTAACCGGTACTGGATTAATTAGTGACTGAAAAACTCATTTCAATTATGAAAAATGAGATATACTGCATTTTTGGCTGAAAAGGTTTTTAATATATATATCAGAAATATCATCAATATGGAAGCTTTAACGAGTCCAATTATTGATAACACTTGGACTAGGTCAGTAAGTCAACACTTCTACGCATTATATTAACATCGAGAGCGCGTCTTCGTTATCTGGTGGAATTTAGCAAGTAGAGTTCGGACAGTCGAGGTGCGTGGGAGCAATCTGTAAAGGGTTCCCTGAAATCTACACTAGTCACCGCTCCGAGCAGTGCCTGTGACCATAAGTCTGACCATAGTTCCAGAGCAGTACCGTAACCGCGTGGGGACCCAGCGGAGTGGTTTTCTCTCTTGTAGTAAAACAGTTCTTACTACCTATTTGTATAAGTGTAGTATAGTATGTTAAATACCACGTGATTCATTACAAACGATTGTTGTGCTACAAACTTGTGATTATGTATACTCACAAACTTGTGATTAGATGCTTGAATCTCCACATCCGAATACCCACGTCAAAATTATTGAATACAAGCAGCTATAATATTATAAAGCATCCATAAATGTTTATCGGAGTGTGTCTTCTATTTCACTGAATAATATATTTAGTATAACTATTCTATCAAGATTAAATATAATTTCGCCTTCAAGACTACTTTGAGCAGGTAAAAACGATTTGACGATACTTTTGATTAAAGCTTCTATTAAGAGCTACTATGAATAGATTAATTAAATTTGAGAGTGAATATCTGCTTATACAGTCTTCCAATATTTAATAAAATAAGCTATTGCACGTCTTTATTAATTGTACTTTAATGTCAATTGTTTGTGTATTTTTATTAATTTTAGATGCACTTAGCTTTCAGCACAGCAGGGTTCCGTACAAATTAACCTGAATATAATTATTCAACGTAAATTATTACCTATATAAGTGGATAAACTTAAATTTACTGGCATATGCATTAATTTTGTATGAAATCAACAACACATAAGTTTGTTATGGCTTTTTTTTTTGATATATCTGTAAATTTATAATTTTCGGATTTTCCATTTATTTGTACTGTAAGTTAGAAGTTAGTCCTTAACAAATTTCATAATTCTCAGTCAATGTGAAATAAGAAGAAAATTCTTGAGAAAATTCTATTGACAGACGGATAGATAGACAGACGGAAGTGATCCTATAAGAAATCTGTTTTTAGCTTTTTAAGATAACAAAACAAAAATAGATCATTAAGCCTGGATTTAAAGTACTTTAATAATTACATAAGGAACCTTTCACAAAATGCTAGAAATATTCTATTTCGGGAGCTCTCCTCTAAATCTTTATCCGCTTTGCTAGGTTTTCCGCTATCATATTATAGCTGCGTTCAAACATAACTTTTTCATAGTGTTGAGCAATATAGTCAGTGACACTGCTGTATTTATATTTATTTATAAGTATTAATTATGTATTACATAATAATAATTATTATTCATATTACTCGCAAAAGACATTATTGTTATTGTAGTATAGTTTTGCTTAAATGTATTTAACTTCACGCTGTGGTGAGAGCATGTACAGGGGTAGATGAAAACTAATATTACGTCACCACTTTCCATCCAATATTTAAGACATTACGTATTGTGGCGAAACTCAACGCCGCGATTGGTTTTCTTACCAGAGCGATCAAATGAAAATAATTTACTATCGAATCTTCGTTATGGTTATAACTGTAGCGTTTATAGTCAAACATTTCCCACTGCATAGTAAAAATATATTGCGTCTTTTTTACAAAAAAATGATCAATTGTCTTAGTAAAGTCTTGTTTTCTAAATATCTGTTTTGTTATTTTAACTACTTGTCTGTCTGTCCACCTTTATGAGTGAATTGACAACTACGCCGTAGAACATCTACGCTTGAGTCTACGACAAATCTATCGTCAAAATAAATAATATAAACATTTATTTAAATGTCAAATATATTAAGAAATTAGGTATAACTGTGTGTTTTTTTTTTATTTTGCATATTATTATTTGTAAAGTTTAACAAATTTTTGCTTTAGTTAGGTAGAAGGTAAAGCAAGAAATTTCTGCACCATACTCATTTTCTAATTCCTAGATATTAATCCGACTCAGTGCCAGTCGCTAACTTATGTAAAGTGTAACATATTTGGGACACACAAGTGTAGTAACTATATCACATACTTTTTAGCACAAATAATTTTTATTTTTGAGATTTTGAGAAAAAACAATCATGCTTTGTAGTATTATAAAATAATAATAAAATATTATAAATTTATACTCTATACCACCTTACACGGCTTTGAACATCCTCAGTGGTTAAACATTGACTGTCATCAAGGCATCCAGCCATCGCTTCCTTGGGCGTCCGGTGGGTCTTACTCCAGGGACAAATATATCAAGGTACTTTTTTCCGGTATATTTATATCATATTTTACGGCCACGTAATACTTATCTTATCCACTACGTAACAGACCCCAAGACTACCTCGAATGAATGTGTTGCTTATGCGGTAAGTCGGAGCTACGCCACACATCTACCTTAGCATCTTCATTTCCGTAAAGTGAAGCACCTGAGTGTACCGTGATAGTGCTGGCCAGCACTTCGCTGCCGTATAGGAGAACTGGTTGGATCATGCTCTTGTATATTGTAAGTAACAAATGAAAAATAAATGCCTCCGGACTCGTGCCTCCAAAATATTTGAACTTTACCGACTTAACGGCTCTTTATTATATTGTAAATACATTAACGAATTACTAATAATTCAATAATTATTTTATTAAGTAAGCAGATGAACAGTACAAGATTAATCTGAGCACATTTTACTTATTTTTGTAATTCAGTTGATTATTGAATTGATTATTTTATTAATGTTAAAGCATTAACAATAATTAAATACAGCTTGTCTATTAATAATTAACAAGATAGAGCCCGCAATACTATTTGCGTTGATTGTTAAACGTCAGTATTTTCCAGTTCTCGTTAGAAGTCTTTTCCTAGTTCCTCGAGGAACATGTCACAATCTATTACGATTTAATACTAAGTAGCGAACCGTCTTTTATTATAAGAAACAGTGGGTAAAAATTGCAACACAGACATATACAGAGTGTAAATTTGACGAATCGTCAAACACGCGATATTCCACAGTTACACCAGCGTATTCAAAATAGCGTTCAGTTGCTGCGCTATATTTGAAGTGTCTCGCTACTTGAATAATTTATGAGGCGAGTTCATCTCTGAGTGCAGTGCATTTCCGTAGCAAAGCTTGGACGAAACAGTTCGCCGACAAGATAAAGGATGAAATTAACGAACAAACGGATGCACATTTCAGATCTAGCCTTCGCCGAGTTTGCTTTGCACTCTCGAGTCTTATTACGTGGAAGCGAAAGCAATTACGATTTAAATTCGGGTAATGACTTTCTTTGATTGTTAAAGAAATTGTTATTTTAAACCTGCTTGCTTTATTAAAATTTTAATCTCGAATATTAAAGCCACATTTGAGACTACAGTGTAACTAGGACTGAATAGTAATTTCTAAATTAAAGTAATAGGTGACGATACGATTACTAATATACGATTTTGCAGTAAGATTTTTGTAGTACATAAATGTTATGGAAGAGCGGTAACTCCTAACACAAGTGCTTATGCACTTAAAAGGAGTCATAATCCCACCCAATCATAAGTCATTAATTGTAACCCATAAGATACTGAATAAAGATTGTATTATTATTATTATTATTATTTGTTTGACCGTATAGAAAAATCAACACAGAAATAATGAATAATTAAAGTAAACTGACCAGATGTCGGGCAATAAAAATAAAATAATCCAAGAATAAAATATACGCGGTAGAAGTTCAACGCAAGTGGAGCAAGAATGATGCCGTGACACAAAATAATGACACAAAGGCTTTATTTTCAGAACCGCTATTATCTTTCCACTGCACGGCTCTTACGACCTGAGGCTAAATTAAAAATGTCTTGTTCGTAAATGTAATACTAAGAAAGCATTTTATATTTGTGTTACAATAATTACCTGGATGTATTGCTTTAGTTTTTACAATTTATTTCATATAAATTTATATTGAGTGTTATCTTATATTTTGTCTTACCAGTTTTCTTAATAAGAACAAGATTTTATATCAAGTTTTTTTATATATCAATCATATATAAAATCGTTTTCGTTTTGTTACATCAGAAAACAGCCAAATCTTCCCAGTTTTGTTTAAAAATAACGTGCAATGATTATTTCCTTTAAAGGTCTAGGTCACACAAAATATCTAAATAAAACTTCAAATATTTTACATGTCATTCAAGGATATATATTTTCTATTTTGTGTGTTTCCTTAGTATATTATTTAATTGTCCTGTCTTGTAAATTAATATACGAGTATATTAATTACATATACATAAGGTATATGAATAATATCGCCTTATGTATATAGTATGAATTCAGAGAACATTTAACTATTTGACAGGAAACCGACGCAACCAGAAGGTTAATACAGCAGTTAATACATCAGCTATAATACAGATTACACCGAAACTAAGAATCCCCTATATCAATTACATACATACGTATTAGTTTTTTTTATTTCATTTCAATCAAAAAGGAAAAACGCATTAAAACGAATAGAGACAATTGATGTAATTTTTCAATTAAATATTAAATTACATTTTCGTCTAACAAGAAATGAGCCGTATTAAACGTATAGCCAAAATTACTAAGACTAAGACTGGCGTAAAAGACTGGAATTTGGCTCACAGTTACCTTGAATCTCGACGGGGAATAATAGGAGATGATTTTTTTTAATTTCTATAATCAAATAGATGAAATGACATTTTTCTATTCATAGTTTGAACTGCCTCCGTCCGTCCAAGTGCTCTGACCAATAAACCATAAATTCCATCAAGCTATGTCAACATTTATTTATGTAATAATCGCTTTAAGGAGATTTTTACAAATTTCCTCTACCCAAAGACTGATGCTAAGAATAATAATTTGGCAAGAGAGAATTAAATAAATAAAATACTGGTAGTAAATCATAGTATGGATTAAAATTAAAAAAATAATTAAAAATATTAAGGTTATTCTCATTTTAATCTCGTTTATCATTGTCTTCGTAAAACTTTTCAAATACAATTTTTATATATATTGGTGGCGCTTGTAAAATCCTTTTCCACTTACTTAAAATAAAATAAAATAGATAAGCTATTGGACTAAATAATACATTAGAAATTGCTATAACGATGCCGTATTCAATTACAAACTTTCTAAGACCTAAGTAGAGTCGCCTTAGACTGTCTTAGAAATGTACAGTCGTTCTTTTATATTAAGCTTGAATAGAAATGGTTTTATAAATCTCGTTTTAGAAATTTCTGTGGCAACGTTAGGTAGCCATTCATTATCGTGTATTGCCAATTCCTTGTAAATGGCGTATTTGATCAATTTTACGTAATTTATTGAAAAAGAATCAGGAGTTTAGCGTATAAATTCTCAGATTTAAAGTCGAATTCAAATAACTTATAACGACAAGGTTATCAAGATAATATTTCTATATTGATAAATTTACTAAATAGTCAAATTATATTATATTCAACATTATATAATACTGCATTAGTATAAGGAACCCAAATTATTTATATATATATATATATATATATATATATATATATATATATATATATATATATATATATATATATATATATATATATATATATATATATATATATATATATATATATATATATATTATTGACTACCTTCACGCTTGAAAACTAAATATTACCTACCAAGCCATAGTACCTTTAAATTATTCCTTATAAAAAATTGTTATACAAATATCCAATGTAAAATAATAATATGAAACATAATATTATACGAAATATTAAGGTCGTTAACTTATGACTAAAAGTAATATATATATATAAACTATACTTAAGACTATACATATATACTAAAAATATATTAAATTTACTTTTCTAGATTAACTCAGTACTAATGCATTAAAGCCCAAATTTAGTAGGAAAATTTCATGCATGGCTGAGATAATAACAGTACAGCACCGGCTTTGAAGATTCAAGTCGTTTGTGCTAGCTTCCATCCATAGCTACTCGCTGTAAGCCTTTTAACAATTGTTCATAATATGCACAATAAATACTGTGCCATAGGTTTTCTTATGCTAATATAATCGACATGGTCTTGTAAAAGAAGGTATTTAAAGGTATAAGAAATTTTAATAGAAGAGCTACGTTCCTAGCAATGTAAAAGTCAGCTTCGTTATTAACTACATTATGTGAATAAGATAGCTGAACCCGCTTGCAGGCTCCATCCGATGGTCTTTACTCTAATATAATATGCGCAAATATAAATTTTAGGTGCAGTTCACTCTAATACGACGGGGAAAATCACATCTCAATTGGTTAAACCGTTCCTAGGATTAGCGTGCACAAACTCACAGACAAACTGACAAGCACATAAACACATAAAATTTAAACTCATTTAGTTTTTAGTACTTTTGAGTTCTATAAGATTTAGAAAAGCCTCCGATATATAGACTATGCGCATGTAGCATTGAGTTCAACCACTCTACACGCAATACCTCGTAAGGCGGAATATAGCGTGAAGCTAGATTTAATAATCTGTCAAAGCTCAAAAAACTGAATTAAATAGCTGACGGTAGCTTTTTTAAATGTTTTTAACAACCGCAATTTTATTTATGACTATTAATTATTATTTACAAAAAGCTTTTAATTTAATAATGCACGTAGCTTTTCTGCTCATGTTACAATACAAAATATACGTGGCGTAGATGAAGCCGACTCTACATTCCCCTATGTCTCCCCAGTAAATTGCAAGCGCTTTCATCTTGACAATTATGTGCGCTTTATTTTGCGTCAACTGTCTCGCCTCCCTTTTAGGTTATTACCATAACACTAAAACAAGATGCAGTGAGAGTGCTTAAGCTCTATCGCAGGAATCTAGTTACGACTTTTAGAGGTTTCACGTCTAAACAAGCTTGTTGATATATTTATTTATTTCTACGGCATCTTTAAATGAATTACTTTTTTATTTAAGTAACAAATATTTCACCTTATCATTCTAATATGTGGATACTTCGTGGACTCGACACAAACAATGAAAATGAAAAAAAAATATAGATAAAATTTAAAAAAAATCAAGTGCAAGTGAAACTCTCGATTGTAAATCAACGGAAAATAAAACTTCAAAAGTCAACAGGTTTATATTTGAGGTCGTATGCGCTCAATTTATATACATTTTTTCCTGATTCCTGATACATCTACCTATAAATTTCCAATTTTTATATCTTTTCCTTCAATAATACTGTAAGTTTTAACTTATTACCAAATTTCACAACTTTATATAAACGGAAAGTACCCTATAGGATATGATTACACGAATTTAATACAAATGTGGTAAAAAGAAAGCGTAAACGCTCGTATCTTTTTATTGCGTTGACTAAAAAAAATATTTTTTTCTGTGTTCAAGAAACTATAAACATGGATATTTGACAACTCTAAGATAATATCTCCTTTTGTTTTTAGGAAAGTGTCTTTTATGCGTCATTTTTACAGTCTTTTATCTTCAATAATTTTATTGAAACAGACACTTACATTTAGAAGATCAACTTCTATTTAGACGTGTCGTTTGGCATTTCAAAATGGTTGTTTTTTCAAGTGCATTTAGTTATTTACATGCTACTGAAATTTAAAAATATAAACATTGTAGCTGTCTTTGCGTTTGTCCGGGCTAATTTCCGGAACAGCTGGACCGATTTTTATAGGACTGTCACAAAAGATAGAGGAGAATACGGAGCAACAAGTAGGCTTCTTTTTATACCGGGATTAAATAACTGATTTTAATTAATTCCAGGATAAAAATTAGCCTATATAAATAACAAAAATATATGTTTAACCCACGCTAACACCTTCTGTCCAAATAAAATGTTGCATTAATAATGATAACTCATTATCATTTTTCATAGACAAAGTGATTCGAAGGGTTAAAACAAAAACACTTATATATACTCGTACAATACATGCGTGTTACATTAAAGTAAATACGAGAGCAAGCGGACAAAGCCGTATAAGGATCGCTTGTCATAAATATAACGGTGCCTCTACATTATTAGCGATTGCTAGAGATGGATATCCGTTTTCGAAGGTAGTAATTTTCTAATAATTGATATGATTTTACATTGATTTCTGCAAGCGCTAATGGTATGATATGACTATGGCGCTTTAGCTTGTTCTATTGTTCTTTTAATAGATGTAATGGAGCTACGATTGGTTTTTAATGGCGTTACTGGTGACCATTTTTCACCATATAAAAACCGAGCTTTGTGGTGATATTAAAAGCGTGCACGCGTCACGTGTTCTAGCGGTTCTATATTGTAGACTACGACTGTTATTTATGTATATATACATATATACATGTACAGTGTATAAAATGTGTAGGTGAATGATTAGTAAGCTTTTAGTTTGTTACATTTTTAGTAACATCTTTAAGGGTGATTTTTAAAAATTTTCGCTTGCTATAGATCAATGCCAAAAGAGAACGTTATTTAATAATTCCACTCTAAGGTACTGAAAATATTGCATTAAAATCTGTTGCGTAGTTTGAAAGATCTAAGCATACTCGTACATCTATAGGAAGTGAGTATGTTTTATACTATTACTATGTAAAAATATACTACAATATATCTTATAATTAGTAGAAGAATTAGTATCTATAAAGAAAATAAATTTGATAACATTCTAAATTGATTACAAGTTATATGTACTGCTATTTTGATACAACAGCGCTCTAAAGCAATACAAAAATAGAAAAAGTTTGGAAAGGGAAAAGCTTTTGTACGTGGCAAAAATAGATGAATATCGATTAGATCCATTTGAAATTGTGGACTGAAAAGATAATTAATATACTAGGACATTACATTGGTGATGTTTTTTTTTTGTTTTGAAACTTATAAAACATTTTAAAAAAATTACTATTATAGTGCTAGTACTATCGGATACATATACATGTACAGGTAGGTTATATATTTGTGTTCATGGTTTCAAAACATACAAATTCATTTATTTATGTGGGACGTTTTTGTAGTATTTTTACCTTTTGTAAATGATATAAGTGTATTAATAAATTAGTATTTGTAATATTATATAGTGATTATAATAATCAATTATTAACTATATTAAATTTACTTTTCTAGATTAACTCAGTACTAATGCAACTAGGAAATTCTCATTTGTATTAATTTTCGACACATTTATTATTAATTTACTATTTACACGTATTAACTACAATTTACTTAAAAAGTCCCTAAATAAAAACTAAATTCAATTCATTAAATTTCGAAAATGACGGTATATAACAGAAAAAACTATTAGAAATTTATATACTTATAATTATTTATTTTCATTTCAAATTTAATTTTGTCTAATTTTATAAGTGGTACTTTCCGTTGATCTATGATTTTGAAATGGGTACACCCTCAATGTGTATGAGTCCAACTCGCACTTGACCAATATTTTTAAATATCACAACTATTTTTACTGAAATACGAGCTTGTCTAAATACTCATTCGTATATATACTACTTATTCGTGTATAGGAATATTTTCCTTTTTATCATATAAAAGGTTGCTTAATACTTACCAACGAGCTACAGAAATATAAACGTACATTGTATTGAACTTGCAATAAACCACTTAAAACGTGTATGCAATGCCTTCACAATGTTTACGGCAGTATCCAAAGTTGGTGGCTCACTAAAATGCTACTGGGATAAGAGTAACATTTTATGTCTCTTACTGAAATTGCCTTATTACTATATTATTATTTCATATCCCGTGTTAGAGTGAACTACAACAAGAACTAAATAAATATAATCTATACAAAACTAAACTAGAGTACCGTCGTGGCGCAGAAGCACACCGTCTGCCTGTAAAACGCGACGGTTTGTGGGTTCGATTCCCACTCAGGAAGAATTAATAATTTTTATTTTCTTTGCTCTGGTAACAAGGCAAAGCGCGGCGTTGAGTTCCGCCACTCAACACGCAATGACTCGGAAAGCGGAAAGCGGGTAATGGAGTGTCTTATCACTAGGTTCCTTTAGCCTAAGGCTCCCTCTGCCTACCCTGCTATATAAAACTAAAGATATGATATAAATAAAAAAGTGTAACCTAATCCATAAGTTACTACAAAACTAAGTTGTAAATAATTCTAAACACTTTTATCAATTTATAAACTTCTCAACTACTCATAAATAAAAATTTCACCTAAACCTCTTTAAGCTATGTAAATACGTATACGTTTTGAACATTTCAGGTGGATCACGGCTGTAAGCTGAAAATCGTAGGCAGCCTCGGGGAGGTGGCATTCAGTCTGTAGCCAACTCCCTACGTGAGAGGTTGTGCTGTGCGCATATCGCCTTAAAATGATCCTTCGTACACAGTTACCAGTGAATTATACTGAAAGTGACTAATGAAGTTTGGAATTATAGAAATAATTATTTACGTCAATCAAGGATTTGTATGATTGTGATTATGTGATTTATAATATTATTCGTAAGTACTTTTTTATGTCAATTTAATCCATTTTTTAAAATAATTCTTTTTTTTTTCTTTAAATATTATGTATATAGCAACCTTTAAATTATTCTAAGACATAAAAACAATTAAAATCAATCAGAGGTACTAAAAGTGCCGGCGATCCAGTTTTGAAGAAAAATAAGATTTTAACATAGTTATAAAAAAATATAATACATATTTTCTTTACGTAAATAAATTTAAATTTAATTAAATAGTATTTAATTTAGATTTCGAATAAATAAATAAAACAAAGTATATTTTAAATAAGAAGTTAATGTAGTCCATCTATATTAAAACGTGGTACATGGTGGAACAGACTGTAAACTCAATGATTTTGGGCTTGATTTCCTAAAATTAAATTATTAATTAATATTCATTTTTTGTTTGATATAGAAAAAGACATCACCTATTTAGTCACTAGTAATTTTGACCTTTATTTCCCATTCACTTAGGTACTGTGCAGGGTTTAAAGTACTTTGAACCCACGTCCGTGGTGTTCTGTTTAGCGTCTACCAACTACATCATGACATTATGTATGCTTATCAATCATTATTGATTGAATACTTGAAGGTAGTTAAATAATTTAAGAATTTTATACAATAAGAGAATACTATTTTCTTATGAAATCTCATAAAAAATTGCGACAAAAATTGTTGAATGTAAAGTGGGGAACGGAGTGCCTCGATACTGGGATCCCTCTGCCTATATGCGGAAAAAAGGCATGAAGCATTTCTTTTAATGTTATTGTTTTCATTTTATTAAAAAATATTACTCCATATTTTTCTTTAAAGCAGGAATTTGCTCTACTTGACTGTAGGAACGTAAAAAACGCATAATTTAAAATCCAAACGTAATGCTGCTGCGCTAGGTCTGTGTTTTAAAGTGTATTAAATTTTAATCTGAAAAAGCTACTTTTGTATATTGCGGATAATAATAGTGGGACCTAAAATAATAAATTGTACCAAATAATAATTATAATGTTTTAGGCCAAAATGTCAGTCACAAAAATACTATTTTAACTAGAAACAAATTTTGTAATAATATTGGATATCTTTTTTAATAATATAAATCAATGATCTATCGATGTGTATTATCGATGAATTCCTTGAAATTTACGTTTTCAAGCATGTTGGAATTTTCATAGAAAAATCCAACATTGTTAACAACTTAATTACTTAGCTACTTGTCTATTTGTCTTCGAAACATAATTTTTAAACTTCACGCGTCCTTTGAAAAAAATGAAGACACTATGTCGTTCAGTTTTTGCTCCATTTTAAAGAAATTACTTTTTAGAAAGATGGAATCCACACGCTTTTTAGCCGCAGATAATTTAGTTCTTTCAAAGATTTAAGCGCAAAATCTCACTTTTATATAACTGTTCTAGCAGAATATTTTCAATATGGTTACGAAATGTCTTAAAGGTACTGTTAATTAAAAAGGCTCTTTTTATACTATTCTATTATATATATCTAATATTTTTTTAATCTACTAGAGGTTTAATTTTAGCGAGACATTAGTTGGTATCAATGAGTGCATTTGTAATAAACTAATCAGCAAATTACTATGTAATTAGTGGATTTAGTTAAATACAGCAAAATATCGCCTCGTCCATATCTACGTAGTGAATAGACAACAAAGTGTTTGCTCCCTTTGTTTCTTTGTAGTGGAGGAGTCGTCAAGATTTTAATCTGTCCATCTTTGAACTTTGACATTTTCTATGTTAATTAAAACTTCACTTTAATCATTATTCTTTATGAATACTGTCACTAATCAAAAATAGGAACTTACTCCTGTGCTAGAAGAGACAATAATCCATATATTTGAAGGACCGTTCCAAGAGACATGCCATTGATATTAGAGTATGTAATCAAACGCCGTGCTCATTAGCCAGACCTAACCAGGAAAATACTTATAGGCTTACAAAATAATTTTTCCAGTGGGTTTTAAATTCACGATTATTACGACTCTGTGTAAGATTTTCAGTGTCTGACGGCCAGTGATGTCGTAAATACTTGTCTGAAACATTTTAATACAGAATTTGATATTTTATAACTTTAAAATAGTAAGAAACTTTGAAAAGTATAATGAATAACTGGTATTATTGCTTAAATATTGTTTACTTATAAAAAGCTCTTCACCGTTAGTAATTTTCATAAAAATAATATTCTCAATCGTAATATTAAACAACTTTTTTAGCTTTCTTTAGCATCTTCATTTAATTTCTTTGTTCTTCATTTTCGTCTTATTCTAAAGATATAACGTTTGGTGGTGGAAGACAAATCGATTCTTTGTCTTACTACATACAACGGAGGAGCTGCAATATTTTATACTAATTGATGCCTTCGCTATACTTAACCTCCTTCTCGTGGACTTTATAACTTTTGCCTTTAGCATCTTATCTTATTTCATGTAAAACTCTATAAAAATTTCACTTGAGATGTTAGGGAGTAAAAATTTTGCGAAGGAGCTATTTGGTTTTTAATGTTTCTTAGCTGGTCTAATATTTAAAAAAAAATAAGCCTTGTGCTAAGCTTAAATTACACAGCAAATAAATTTTATTTTAATCTGTCCAATATTCTAATATGTACGTGAAAAAATATTCAGTTATATTTTCTACACATTGATACTCATAGAAGGAATTGAACCTACTCTCTTTCCGTACATACAATCCTGATTACGATACGATTCTTTTATATGTACAAACATATTCTGGTCCAAAATATTATAAATCTAAAGGTAACCCATTGTGACCTTTTCTACTATTTTTACGACGGAAGCTTCTAAGTGAAATGGACGGACTTTAGCGCAGACGTAGCTTGCATTTCGAAACAAGCACGACGAAATAAGATTCACGTAAGACAAAATAACTAGAATAGAATAATATATAATACAGTGTGAAGGTGTATTAGTTATTAGATATATGAAGTATTTATACTTACATGCAGTTATGTGAATTAACTATTCACTTAAATATCAATACGGAAACGTTATTATTTGTAAAATTTTATGAAATTAAATTAAAAAACGAATTATCATCGTAATCTTTTACACTCATCAGAATTTATTTTGGCACAGGATTTGTACTTTTTTATTGTTTCAAAGATTATAATAAAAATGATTTGTATTTATATACTTAATTAATAGTTTAAAAAAATAATAAATATATATTTTACTTTTCTATGAAGATTTTTTTTGCATCAAAGATTATAATAAAAACGTTTTGTTTTATACTGAATATACTGAATTAATACTTTTAAAAAAAATCAAAATAATAATAAAAGAAATATATATTTTACTTTTCTATGAAAAATATTGTTTGAATTAAATCTCTTAAATATCTCCAATGCCTCAAGTTTTTTAAAAATACCTCAAGTTTCTTAAATATCATATTCATATTTTTTTACACGTTTTATTCACACGTTTAATAAAAGAAAACCTTATTTAAGTGGCCTTCATGGCACCATGGGACAGTGTTTCATCCAAACTCGGAGGAGTTAATTATTTTCAAATTCAGAAGCCGCTTTCCTCCCGAATTTTAGAATAATTAATTTCAGAATGGAATTTCTTGACACTATCTTTTTGTTTGCCTATCTTGCTGTAAGTGATCAAAGCGCAAACCAAACCACAAAGCTAAAAAAAAATATATAATGTTTTTTTTACTTATAATTCATCAAATCACAAATATTTTACAGACTATATAATTAATGAAACAAAAGTGACTTGAAATGGAAATGAAATGAAAGAACAAATTTCTATAGCTGTATTTATAAGATGGATGTTTGCCTTTTACATTTCGCTCCACGTATTGCCCGGAGCGCTGCCGCTCTAAACTTATAGGACCGTCGCAAATTACACCGAACAAAACAAGCAAGAACATCTTTGCAATATTAATTGAGCCGCTACAAAGGTTTTATTTGTATGAAATTATGTCGTAATTACAAATGTAGAGGCAAATATGCGTCCTTTTTATACAAAAGTTCTGTCATGCCCGTTGAAAAAGCTCTGTGAACTGTTAGCTTGAAAATTAACAGCTTGCATGCATCATTACGTTGTGTTCTTTTTATTACTGTAGAAAAAATAAGAGGAGTTTTACACAAGAATTCTCAGTGTGCTATACAGTTTATTAAAGAAAATAGGTTAACCTATAAAGGCTCCCTTGAACTCATCGGAGTAATCTGTTTGAAATAATGAGCTAATAATACTAGTTTACGTTTAATTAGATTTCCTTATTATTTGTTTTAAAAGTGTTTCATTTATCAATATAACAGCATATTTTACAATCATATATTTTTATACAATAATTTATGCGAGATAAATATTGTATTACAAGAACTGCGGAGGGAAAAGCAATTTTCTAAGTCAGCTATACTCAATAATAATAAACCAGCCCGCAAATAGTTATCTTTGAATATAAATTACAATTAATCTTAGAAAGAAAGGATAATTTCTGTTTCTATTTCACAATTTACTAGGAAAACTCGATAAATAAAGCCACCGCAAAACTCGTTAATGCCTCTGGTACGTTGAAATATAATTTCTCACGTTTTTATCGTAAGCACTCCCCTTACGGTTGGATTCATCCTTTAATTTTTCTGCGCCTCGATTATTTTTTATACTTTTTCTTACGCGGTTCTCTGAGTCCAAATTTTAATTAACCTTTAGTTAAAAGGAATATAATTACACCGACGAAATTTAATTTCATACAAGTTCGAAATTGGTTTTTTGACGGGAATATTTTGGTTGATTTAGTAAGGTTGCTCGTTGGTCTACTTGCATTCATTTCATTGAATTGAAGTATGTCAGTGAAGTAAATAAACAAAGTAACAAATAATAAGTAATTTTTTTTTTTATAATCATCTGTTTTTAGGATTCTGTACCTCAAACGGGTTTTAGTTGACTTAGAACTGAGAATTTAAGTCAAAAACCGTTATTCCATCTTCTGATTGAACTGGATCTAAACTATCCCGGTTATCTTCATCTTATCAATCAGTTGATTCTAATTATGAGACTGGAAGATTTTTAACGTCATCACTATTAAATTCTAAATAGCGAGCTAGCGACCAACTTCTTTAATCGCATAACGAATTGATTTGGTGGGATATTACTGTACTTCATTGGTCACAACATTTGGCATTTGATAAAAAGTGAAAACTAGAAACTCCTTCTACCTTTTATAGTAAAATTCAAATCATATATTATTTATTTATAAAAGAATAATTATAATTATTGTTGCAATCGTCATTTGCAATCTATAAAATCAACTTATAATAATATTATAACAACTCAAATAACCATTTCAAATTTCAATTGATATTCCAATACAAAAATCCTCTTAAAAGTTAATCTCTAAACGATACAATTATACAATAATATAATAAATTATTTCGCTACAGTCTCTCTTTCTGGGAAATACATTGATGGTCCAACATTTGTAGCAAGGAAATTTCAAATTGTATTCATTACTATTTTAATGGCTGATCAAAATCAAACTAAAACATAAACTATAATAAATTATATGATATTTTACTATGAATTATTGTACAAATTTTGAAAAGCAACTACAAGTGGTATTTACTTTGTCAATTCATCAGCTAATTGACCTGTTCCGATATAATTTAATATAATTAAGATTATCTACATATTTTGTTTGGAAAAATTAATTTTATGCCAATATGTTTTGATTTATTTTGACTGGTTAGATTATTTTCAATATTTATACAACCATACTTATCTTCAGAGAATTATAAATTATAGACATTTGAATATAAATATTTAAACTAGCTGCTAACGATTTAAGCCACAATGCTTTCCTAATTTTAACTTTAACCTGGCCTGTCCTGTCCTATATATATTATATATACCAGCATATCATTATATGTATACATGTATATTTATTGTCACAGTTTGAATTTATTAAATTAACATTATTCTGTAGAGGTGTATTTACAAGTACATTCGCATATGTTTAATTTCATTATAATAGTGCTTGAGAACGGTGGTCTTAAACTGAATGTGTCAAAGACCGAGTACATGGCTTGCGGGAACCCAGACTCGAGCACCATCCACATCGGGCCTGAGCCAGCCGTTAAGTCGGAGAAGTTCAGGTACCTTGGATCCATTATGCACGAGTCCGGAGGCATCGACTACGATGTCCACGCCCGGATTAGCGCTGCTTGGGCCAAATGGCGGGAGGTCACTGGTGTGGTCTGCGATCGCAGAATACCGCCCAAACTCAAGGGGCTGATATACAAGAGCATGATCCGACCAGTTCTTCTATACGGCAGCGAATGTTGGCCAGCATTATCTCGGCACACTCAGGAGCTTCACGTAACGGAGATGAAGATGCTGAGGTGGATGTGTGGCGTTACTCGGGCTGACCGCATACGCAACACATTCATTCGAGGTAGTCTTGGGGTCCGTGACGTAGCGGATAAGCTTCAAGAGCGTCGTCTGAGATGGTATGGCCACGTTTTGCGCCGGCCTAAGAACTACGTCGGAAGAAAATGCCTTGATATGTCTGTCCCTGGAGTAAGACCCCCCGGACGTCCAAGGAAGCGATGGCTGGACGTCGTGACGCACGACATGAGAGCCAATGGACTAACCACTGAGGATGCTCAAGACCGTGCAAAGTGGAGTAGGCTAAGTAGGAAAGCAGACCCTGGCAATAGACCGGGATAATGCAAAGTGGAAGAAGAAGAAGTGTCACATTAATCCAATAGTATTAGATCATTACACCTAGATCCTTTATATTTTTTAAGTATCTTTTAAAATTAATTCTTTGATTTATACATATCAAACAAAACAGTTTAACCGGATTAATCGCATATATTGACATTTTTTGAAAACCCGACGTTTTGAACACGTTGCAGTAGTCCGTGAATCTCCTCTTTTAGATCATCGTTTCGAAAAGTAGTTTTATATTTCATATGATGAGTAAATTAAATTGATTAGTAAAACTAAGCATAAACCTAAAACTTGCTATTCTTCCAACAGGTGCAAAAGCTTTTTTTGAATGAAACCTGTAAATAGGGGTTAGACGAGCTTCATATCTGAATGGATTTCCTAATTCATCATTTTTTATCGTAAATACCTATTTATAATCAACTAAATTTTTATTTGAAGGTTTTGGTACAAGTAAACACGTTTTATTTTCTAATAATGAATTTAACTCTTCTTTAATTGCATTTTCCCACTGAACTCTATCATCTCTATTTTTATTTTCATCAAAAGAATTAGGAACATTACAAATAACAAATTTTAAGTCTAGCACTCTTTACTTACTCCTCCAGTCGTAAAGTATCATCAGTATACAATTCATTTTTAGTCAAGATAGAAACAAGATTTGTTTATTGTTTGTTCACATTCACTTACGTCATTGTACTTTATATTTTTACTAATTCACTCATACTTATCAGATTTAGAAACATCTGATTCTGATACTGATTCAATATATATACATTTCAATATAATTATAGTAATGAGTATACTCATCGACAAAAGCTACAAAATAATTCTTACTATCAATTTTATGAATGTACAACAATTAAAAGTTGTTTTATGTAACACTATCTTTAGGTCTCACATAAATCTTCACTTGGTAATATCGTGTGAATTAAACAATAGTCTTAAATATGTTAATAATTTTTTTTTTTTGCTTATATGGCCCAAACGTTCATGCATAGTTTATAGTTAATTTATAGTTAGTTAATTTATTACTTTTGCACACATTGGAAACAAAGTGGCTCCCATTCTAAAGCCATAAAAGTTTTTCGAAATTAAAAAAAGACTGTGGCAAATTTGCCATAATATTAATTTGCCGAGTGGGAGACAAACAAAAGGACCGCTAGTTCTTTTGTTTGTCTCCCACTCGGCAGTTATTCATATTTTTTTTATAATATTTAATTTCGATAACAAAGTACATATTCAAAATTATCATCAGCTAAGGTACTCGTATATAAAAGTATAATTACGGTTTTTAAAATAAATACATTTATTCACCCGAAAGAAGCACCTAAAATACTAACAACATAAACTAAATGGCGCTCACTCTTATATAGTCAAAATCAAATAAAATCATTCTATTTATAAAATATATTTTTTTATTCTAATATTTAATTAACAATCTATAAAATCAACTGATATAGTATTCAAATAACCATCTGCAATGTCAATTGATATTCCAACATATGCCAATTCTAATTTAAAATGTATAGTTAGGGTAGTTAAAGATGTATTTATATTGATAAATATTAAGTTCAATCGATTCGTCCGTCGAACCAAAGTCAATGCTGTCCAACATACTGTCAATGCAAAAAATATTTTACGCATGCATGGGGCAATATTTTTATTTTATGAGTATTTTTTATTTGTCGCGTATTTGTATCGTCACTTTTATGGGTATATAAACAATCATACTCGACAAAAACATATTTATTTTACATACACAAAATATATTCAAAATAAATACATTGTAATTCATCGGAATATATGATTCCAAACAGTTATTACATAATTTGTTAAACTTTTTTTTTATGATTATATAAACTTATTTTCTATATTGTTTGTTTTCACTTAATCCTTCTATTTCTTAACACTCTTTTTAGTTATCATGAACCAAACGCTTTTTTATAGAGTCCCTTTAAATATACTTAATTACCATCAAGCGTAAGTGAGTTTGCAATTTGTAATTTACTGAGAACAAGTTTTCACTAAAGAACAAAAAAGTTAAAGTAGCAATACGGAAAGTGGAAAACTTTTAAAAATAATAATGAATTTATAATTAGGTACCCTTTTAATAAAGGTTGTGCGGCATTTTGCCTTTGATAAAGCTCCCCAGAGGAAAACTTACGACGTTTACTTCCGGTTTTTCTTCACTGTTTTGAAAAGGAAAGTTTCCTCACTGTAAATAATAATTTTGTTCATAATAAACATGTGATTTGTAACTAAATTTACTCAATTTATTCCTAAGAAAGTTTTTTTAAAAATATTATAGTAGATACTACAAGCTAAAAAACTGAATATTTGTCTGTATGCATCTTTGTTTGTTAAGTCCTCTGGGCTCTAATCACGCAAAAACTATGAAGTTAATTTCCACAGTTTAGCTAGATGTCACTATAATATTCCAAATCATTTGATTTATAATTATTACATCTAGCGATATGTTGATAATTTAATCGATTTTGATAGAATGCCATATAACGGTACTTACCTTTAAATAATTTTCTAAACCAATGTAGGAACTGTTTACTTCTTCTATATTTATTTTGTTACATACCAATTGCGGACTGTGTGTAAAAGTAAACTATATTTTAAAATACCTCTACCTAAGTTGAAATATTTATTTATTTATTTAGCTTCACGCTGTATCCCGCACATAGTAGGGTAGGCAGACGGAACCGTACGTTGAAGGAACCTATTATAAGAGCATTGTGTGTTGAGTGGTGGAACTCAACGCCGCGCTTTGCCTTGTTGCCAGAGCGAAAAAAATGAAAATACTTAATTCTCCCCGAGTTTGTTTTATTTGTTCGCGAATTATGCAAAAACTACTGGACAGAATTGATGAATTTCGTTAGGGCAACAGTCGATTTCGTACAAAAAAATTTATCCCGATAATATCAAATTACTTTGATTACTGATATCTACTAAATAGAATGAATAAATTTTGCCACAGTAATAGCTCAAAGCCTTAAGCAAAACTATACGGCAAACGCTGCGGTTCCTGCATACTTCTCCCGTCTTGTCCACTGCCATTAACCTCTTCATATATGCTCTCCGGGGGGTCTCATACTTTTTATGGGATCTTCTTCCAGTATCTTCGACACTGGGTTTTCGTTCCAAAATCTCCCTATTAGGCAATACTCACTCCTTATTGAAGTCTTACATTTGTTATCGAAGGTAACAGCCGCTATGTAACAACAACGTAGGAATAAAATCCATTTTCGATATGTTAAGTGTGTCACCTACTGAATCTGTGCTTCAAAAAGGGAGTCTTCCCTTGCCTACTAAAAAAGTCTACAATAACCCCAGTATATAAAGGAGGCGATAATAGTAATACAAGTAACTATAGACCTATCTCAGTGCTGCCAGCTTTCGCTAAAATCATAGAAAAGATATTAAACTCTAGACTACTGAATTACATGGAAAAATTTAAAATTATTTCCAGCTCACAGTACGGATTTAGACGCAACAAAAATACAGAAGATGCTATTGTAGCACTGACCTCTCATATCACTGAAGTTCTTGATAAAGGCAAGAAATGTTTAACTATCTTTTTAGATCTTACAAAGGCTTTTGACACGGTATCCGTTCTAATACTCTTAAAAAAGCTGGAAAGCATAGGCATTAGAGGCACTCCACTATTAATATTTAAAGACTACCTCAGCAATAGGAAACAGAGGGTTAAAATTGGGGATTACGCAAGTAGTGACTCTTTAGTAAGTTTTGGCGTCCCACAAGGAAGCGTCTTGGGGCCCACGCTTTTTCTACTTTATATTAATGATTTATTGTGTCAGAACATTGATAATGGTAGAATTTTTGCCTACGCAGATGATACCGCAATTGTCTTCTCCGGTCCTTCATGGAATGCCGTAAAATTTTCTGCAGAAAAGGGACTTGCAAAAATATACTTCTGGCTCAATTGTAACTTACTTACTATTAACATAGATAAAACAAACTACATGTGCTTCACTATTAATAACAGAACTCAGCCTGAAAACAATTTAAATATCGAGCTGCATAACTGTATGTATGATGGCTCTAATATTTGTGATTGTGCTCCATCGATTCTGAGTAGAGTATCTACTACCAAATATCTTGGTATTATGCTGGATCAACGATTATCTTGGCACCCACATATTGATTTTACCAGTTCTAGAATTCGCAAGCTTATCTGGATATTTAAAATTCTAAGACACGTGACAAATAAAAAACTGTTAACTCAAATTTATATCACCCTAGCGCAATCAATACTAGGATATTGTATCCCTATATGGGGTGGTGCATCTAAACTAAAATTCCTCCAATTAGAGAGAGCACAGAGATCCTTGTTAAAGGTTATGCTTTTTTAGCCTTTTAGATTCCCTATTGACAGAATTTATAATTATTGCCAATTGTTAACCGTTCGAAAGCTATATATATTGCAGAGTATCTTAAAAGTGCATAGAATCACTGCAAATGATTCGCAAAAACAGTATAAAAGAAGAAATGTAACAGCATATATTCCTCCTATGAGAACTAAATTTCTCAATAACCAGCTTCAAAATCAGTCGAGATTTCTTTATAATAAAATAAATAAAATCTTAAACATTAATCCTATGAGCTCTTATCAGACCAAAAAAATATTAACTGCCTGGCTACTAACGTTAAACTACGATGACATAGAAGCCTTAATGGTACACTATTATACACACACACACCACAAACACACACACACACACACACACACACACACAATCACACACAATCACACACAATCACAATCACACACACACACACATACACACAAATAAACATACTCTTTTTGCCCATTTCTTTCATAATTAAAATAAATTAAATTAAGTTAGGTTAGATATAAGATATGTATTGTATAGATATTTATTTCCACAAATGTATGAAGTTTTATGGAAGAGCGGGACCTCCTGACACAAGTACTAGTGCTATACTAGTAACTTACTGGGTTGGTCTCATTACTTCGCACGTTAAAGAAAATGTTGATACTGAAATAAATATTTTTTTAATTTTTAATTTTAATTTTTAAGCAAATTTAGTACTCCTAAATATACCATATGAAAACCGTAATATAAATAATTGAGCTTCAATATATTAATAAAGTATTTGAATTTTCGTGTTTAAGTAATCAAATGTATGCATTATTATATGATCTATATAATATAAGCATAGAATAATATAACATATTTACTTAATAATAATAATATATTATGTAAAGAAATATATATGTTAATAACCAGTATTTCTTTTAATATTAACAGTTTATACTGAAGTAAGTACTAAACATTATTGTTACTTTACAATTTGAGCACGATTTAGTATAATCCAACTTATTTTAACTATTGTTTAGAAACGTACCGTTAGCTGAGGAAAGTTGTGAACTGACAGCGATGGATGATGACCTCGTTCAGACAGTTCTACTTTATTAACGGAGCTTTCGAAGTAGTTCAGGCGCAAACTAGTTGAACTTTGACCACAGGTTTTTAATATATTCACTAGTGTCCCTAATTTGTTGGGCAACTCTAACATTATAAATATTCATCGCCATCTTAGCGCAGTAAGACAACGTTTGATTGTCAAATGTGGAGCTTTACTTGTGGATTCGATATTCACTCAGAGGTATGATGTTTAAATTATTTCAATTCCTCCCTGCCTTGTCATGACAAGATATGACGCATTATTGAGTGTCATTACTTATAACGCAATACTCGAAAGCCCCGAACCTACTGCTAAGTCATTCTTCACAAACCGTCAATTACATTGATGTTTTATGTGTCGTACCACAGTCGTCGTTACTTGGAGGTGTACGTAGTAGTGAACCCTTGCTTTAATGACGTCAATCGTCAAGTGCTGTCATTCCTTACAAATCATAAACAAAACGTCACATTAGTCAATATAAGCACTTTTTAGTGATTATGTTCAAATATTTATATTATATTTTTTTCCGTATTTTCCCTTGCTATATGCAGGAAAAACGAGAAGATAAAAATAAAATCTTATTTTAATAAAAAGAGACTCTTGTAAAATGCTCGATATATAATTTATAGTACATTAGTAGCTCCACCATTATAGGTATTATCTACATTATTCAGTCAATCTTGATCTTTCATTAAAATATTTTGTTTACTTAACGTAAAATTGTATGAGACCTGATATTTGATATATAATGCTAGTAAAGTTATACTTTTGTGGATTATAATAAAATAAGAATATATGGACAATTGCTACTGTGACAGAATTAATTTTTATAAAGAAAGAAGCCTTTAGTTACAAGTTTAATATTCAAATCTGAGATCCTAGGACGAATCTACTGTATGTTGCTAGAGTTATTTAACCCTACCCCAGAATATGTATAAACATGTCGGAAAAACATGAACGTACCTATATAAAGTTTTTCTGATAGGAATTTTAATTAGTGCACAGCCCTTTCCACAGATTTTTGGCAAAGTAAATAATTTGATTGGATATGCGCGGTACTCTAAAGAGAATTTTACGATAAAGTTATTTATTTATTTTTGTATATAAAATGGAACTGGAAAGCACTATATTGGTAATTTACTAGAAATATATATATATATATATATATATATATATATATATATATATATATATATATATATATAATATATATATATATATATATATATATATATATATTATATATATATATATATATATATATATATATATATATATATATATGTATATATATATATATATATATATATATATATATATATATATATATATATATATATATATATATATATATATATATATATATATATATATATATATATATATATATATATATATATATATACACCTTACTTTCACGCGGGTGCACAAGTTCATAATATATTTATTTATAGGTACATTACTAAAGCACAAATAAACATGCTTTAAAATTTTGTCCATCTCTCTGATTTTGTCTAATCTCTGAAACAGCTGGGCCAATTTTTATACAATTCTCACACTGGATAACATCACACACAGGATCTTATGGAGCAACATATACTGACCTTTTATCCCGGATTACCCGTGGGATCGGGACTTCGGCGGGAAAAACCACTATTACCGCGCGCGAGTACATTCCTCCTAGATGACATATTGCATATAAAAAGTTAATATTTATCATTGACCAAGTAATTCGAATGGAAAATATATATGTATAATATTACATATTTTATTAATTTCAATCTATATTCATATTTTATTCTCTTTCAAGATAATATTGATCAATTGATCGCTAGTGTTATATTAAAAAAAAGTTACAGGCCATCGTGGCGTAGTAAGACAGCGTCTGACTTTAATCGTGATATTAATGGGTTCAACCACCACTCAGAATTATGAATGAACTATTTTGATTTCTCTGCTCGAATTCAGGCGAAAAGCGAAAAACAGTGTCGTGTTCTTTCTCTATCTATATATCTTTCCTACAATATGCGAAATAAAACTTGAAAAATAAGCTCGAAAAACTTACAGTAAGTGGTGTTGATTTAATTTTCTTTCACGATACATCACTCCATTATTATTTCCCGTTATTTGAAGACATTTTAAAGACGCGAAGAATAGGTTGTCACATAATAAAAAATAAACTATGCTTACAGTATACAATATTATTATGCATATATTGAGTACCTACCCCAAAATACTTTATTATAAATCAGGGTGAGACTAGCATTATATAATAATTTACTAACCATAGATATAATATGATAGTCATGAATATATTATCATAATTTTACATTTCTAGCCG
The DNA here is from genome assembly GCA_037127375.1 of Dione juno. Lineage (NCBI taxonomy): Eukaryota > Metazoa > Arthropoda > Insecta > Lepidoptera > Nymphalidae > Dione > Dione juno. The sequence goes on along the minus strand of JAXRJS010000038.1, from coordinate 3,689,279 downwards.
CATATTGCAACCAATCCTAGTTTGGTAGATTTCAGAGACCGCTTTCATATTGTATATGAAGCTACATTTTATTAGATGTTTTGAAATCAAATGTCATTGTCATTGTCCTGCAATAGATTTAAACCTTTTAATTCTCAATTACTAAATCATTATCAATGACTGAGCTTATAACGCTGTTCTAAAATAAAAAATAATATTTAATGGAAAACATTGTGACGATTTATTATCAATCTTTTATGAATTTCACGCAGTATAGCTACCGTTGTATTAAATGAATAATAAAATTGTGATATTGATATTGAAAGAGCAACTGTTGAATTTCTTGCCGGTTCTTCTTAGCAGAAGTTCCTTCTGAACTGGCGGTAGCTTTATGTTCATTCGACGATTGAAAAGTACTTGTAAAGTTTTTTTTTAAAATAGAATATTTTGAATTGAACTGAATGCTATTAAATTATAAAGATCGATTAAACTAACTTTCAATTAAAAGATTCTTTTAGCTTTATTTCTTTAAGCCTGAGATAAACACTGAAAGTAAAGTGATGTCTTCCAGGATTCTATATACAAAAAAAATATATCATATCATACACTATTTATATCATACAAAAAAAATCATATTTCGTCTATAGATAAAATATTAAATGTTAAAATAATTATGTATCGAATATCTTATTTAATACGTATTGAATTAGATATTCTGTTGCTCAGAATAGTTATCTTTTTCTTATTCAAATTTATATATCCAAGACTAGCCAAGGAATGCTTCTATCCAATATTGAGAAGCCGTCAAGCTGTAGATATCGCGTTGGAAGTCCATTTCATATTAGAGCAAAGATTGCCACAGGCTAGAAATAACTTGGTCTGTTTTATGTAATTCCAACAACCTGGGTGGGATGTTTCACTGTTATATAAATATTGTACAACAGGGGTTTGAAAATGTCATGCTATTTCTACCGGAATTTCAACATTCATGTTCTATGTATATTGTGAGAAAATGTTAGTACAACATACAGTGTATATTTCAAGATAATAAAATAATTAATAATCTCTGTGTAATATCAATTTAAATAATCGATATTTTACAGCTTAGTTAAGAATTTTGAGCATTTTCCGTTATATATTATATATATATATATATATATATATATATATATATATATATGTATATATATATATATATATATATATATATATATATATATATATATATATATATATATATATATATATATATATATATATATATATATATATATATATATATATATATATGTATATATATATATATACACCTTACTTTCACGCGGGTGCACAAGTTCATAATATATTTATTTATAGGTACATTACTAAAGCACAAATAAACATGCTTTAAAATTTTGTCCATCTCTCTGATTTTGTCTAATCTCTGAAACAGCTGGGCCAATTTTTATACAATTCTCACACTGGATAACATCACACACAGGATCTTATGGAGCAACATATACTGACCTTTTATCCCGGATTACCCGTGGGATCGGGACTTCGGCGGGAAAAACCACTATTACCGCGCGCGAGTACATTCCTCCTAGATGACATATTGCATATAAAAGTTAATATTTATCATTGACCAAGTAATTCGAATGGAAAATATATATGTATAATATTACATATTTATTAATTTCAATCTATATTCATATTTTATTCTCTTTCAAGATAATATTGATCAATTGATCGCTAGTGTTATATTAAAAAAAAGTTACAGGCCATCGTGGCGTAGTAAGACAGCGTCTGACTTTAATCGTGATATTAATGGGTTCAACCACCACTCAGAATTATGAATGAACTATTTTGATTTCTCTGCTCGAATTCAGGCGAAAAGCGAAAAACAGTGTCGTGTTCTTTCTCTATCTATCTATCTTTCCTACAATATGCGAAATAAAACTTGAAAAATAAGCTCGAAAAACTTACAGTAAGTGGTGTTGATTTAATTTTCTTTCACGATACATCACTCCATTATTATTTCCCGTTATTTGAAGACATTTTAAAGACGCGAAGAATAGGTTGTCACATAATAAAAAATAAACTATGCTTACAGTATACAATATTATTATGCATATATTGAGTACCTACCCCAAAATACTTTATTATAAATCAGGGTGAGACTAGCATTATATAATAATTTACTAACCATAGATACAATATGATAGTCATGAATATATTATCATAATTTTACATTTCTAGCCGCATATTGCAACCAATCCTAGTTTGGTAGATTTCAGAGACCGCTTTCATATTGTATATGAAGCTACATTTTATTAGATGTTTTGAAATCAAATGTCATTGTCATTGTCCTGCAATAGATTTAAACCTTTTAATTCTCAATTACTAAATCATTATCAATGACTGAGCTTATAACGCTGTTCTAAAATAAAAAATAATATTTAATGGAAAACATTGTGACGATTTATTATCAATCTTTTATGAATTTCACGCAGTGTAGCTACCGTTGTATTAAATGAATAATAAAATTGTGATATTGATATTGAAAGAGCAACTGTTGAATTTCTTGCCGGTTCTTCTTAGCAGAATTTCCTTCTGAACTGGCGGTAGCTTTATGTTCATTCGACGATTGAAAAGTACTTGTAAAGTTTTTTTTTAAAATAGAATATTTTGAATTGAACTGAATGCTATTAAATTATAAAGATCGATTAAACTAACTTTCAATTAAAAGATTCTTTTAGCTTTATTTCTTTAAGCCTGAGATAAACACTGAAAGTAAAGTGATGTCTTCCAGGATTCTATATACAAAAAAAATATATCATATCATACACTATTTATATCATACAAAAAAAATCATATTTCGTCTATAGATAAAATATTAAATGTTAAAATAATTATGTATCGAATATCTTATTTAATACGTATTGAATTAGATATTCTGTTGCTCAGAATAGTTATCTTTTTCTTATTCAAATTTATATATCCAAGACTAGCCAAGGAATGCTTCTATCCAATATTGAGAAGCCGTCAAGCTGTAGATATCGCGTTGGAAGTCCATTTCATATTAGAGCAAAGATTGCCACAGGCTAGAAATAACTTGGTCTGTTTTATGTAATTCCAACAACCTGGGTGGGATGTTTCACTGTTATATAAATATTGTACACAGGGGTTTGAAAATGTCATGCTATTTCTACCGGAATTTCAACATTCATGTTCTATGTATATTGTGAGAAAATGTTAGTACAACATACAGTGTATATTTCAAGATAATAAAATAATTAATAATCTCTGTGTAATATCAATTTAAATAATCGATATTTTACAGCTTAGTTAAGAATTTTGAGCATTTTCCGTTATATATTATGACTAATCATTATAAAAAAAACCATTAGGCAAATATAAATGAACAAAATGTAAACAATGCTAATGTAAATTGAAGCACTGTATATACTAGTGAGAGAAATAACAATAACGTATATGTTATTGTCAGAAGTTAAAACATCATTAACTATTTTTGAAGAAAATATACATTAGCTAGTTGTCATCATTGAAATGTCTACTTACTTAACATTTCTACTAGCTTTTTTAACTTGCTCCCTTTATAACTTGAATATACTGTTATTCTAGTTTGTAAGCTCTAGCCGTGGTAGCTTCTCGTTTCATGAAATAGCATTGCTACCTCTATGTTTAAGTCTTAAGCATAGGCTTTTTTTGCTGTCTTTTATTTCTTCATTGGCACATTTACAGTACTGTTATTATAGTAACCATACTTGTTTAATTTCTTTATATACCATTTATAGGATAATTAAAAAGCATTAACTACAAATATAGTAAAACAATCGCACATTTATCTTACCATAATTTAGTTACAATCTATCAATTTTCATTCATGAGAGTATCATAGGCAATAGTAATAAAAAAATTTACAAGAGCTTTCACGTGACACTAATGTGTCCTACTTCAAATTCTTTCTTATAAACTCTTTCCCTCATAACGTAGGGTAGACAGAGAGAAACTAATGTCAAAACACTGCGTTCTCCGTTTTCCACCAGGCTCTGAGGAAAACTTCAATACCGCGAATTAATTTATGGAAGTATAATATTTATAATTATATTAATAAATCCCAGTAACATTTTTTGACATTGATATACAAATTATAAGCAATTTCATTGTCATTTAAAATATAATTTCTTAATAAATTTTCCATATGGTAGTTTTTAATAAATGAGAGTCAAGGGTCTATATATATTTTCGGCCACATTTTTGACTAAATATTTGCAAGATAATTAATTACATCCAGTATTTTATTACTTTATATTCTTATCCAACGAAACTTTGTATCAATATATTGTTAATTAATGAGAAAGAGCTTTAAAACTTAACAATAATTATAAGTATAGACAACCTTTGAATATCATATGATAAATTGATTTTCATTTTGAATATTCTATCAAGTATTGTTATACGTAGATATTTATTTATATTTGTATTTGTATGTTTTTTTATAACCAAATAGCGATTTGCCCGCGGTTTCGCCCGCTTGGACTATATTATTATTTATTTATTAGCAAAGTGAATTGCATTCGTTTATTATAAATTGTAGCCGATGTTTTATTCTAAATTATAAGCTAAATTACTACAAAGTTTCATCTAAATCTGTTCTATAGTTTTTGCGTCAAACCGGAACAACCATTTATCCCCACAAACTTTCATGAATAACTTGACTTGCTTGCTTGATGAGAATTTATGACTTAGTGCCACGACGTTAGTAAATACAGGATTTGGTTAGGTTACCAATAGACGTGGGTTCAAATCCTGCAATATTCAAAATGTTGATAAACATTTGCCATTCACTAATAAAACTTGGAAGAGACCACAAATAATTATAAAATACAGGGTGCTTATGGGTCATAAGCAAAAGTTGAAATCAGTATAGATGAAAATTTTTGTTGTCAAAAATTTGATTGTACAGTAAAAATGATAATGTCTACGTAAAATAATAACAGGCGGTAACTAGTATAAAATGTGAAAAGCGCGTCGTTTATTTTGTATATTGTTACCAAGCTCGTAATAAACGAGTCATGGTATAGTTAGGCTATGTACAGTGTCGATTTACATTATTCAACCTACCATATTTCAAAGTATTATATATATATATATATATATATATATATATATATATATATATATATATATATATATATATATATATATATATATATATATATATATATATATATATATATATATATATATATATATAATTTTAAGTATATCCATTTCTCTAGCAATATTTTACGTATATATTAACAAGTATATTAATTAATTAAAGTCATATCCAAAATACTGAAAAATATTAATATTTCGTTTATTTTGTATCATAAAACTCAAATTTGAAATGGATTGCGGAATGCCATTCTTTATCTAACAATAGCTGTTACAAATGTTTACTTGTATCGTCCTAAAACTATAATATGTGTAAGATCTCAAAAACTATATAAAAGCTTCTTTCTAGTCGTCTATAACACTACAAAAATAGATCGTTATAGTAATTTTTTTTTCTTCTAGTGATGGTGTTGGGCGATGGGACGGCGCGGCAAGCGCTGCGAACGGCGCTGGCGTGCCTGCTCGTCGGGGCACTCGCACCAGAGCGCCTGGAGCCTTGTTCCGGCAGCCCCCTTTGTTCCTGTCGTATAGCTCATATGTCGTGCACCGCTGTACCTTTGCATAGATTTCCAGGTAAATAAATATGTATTTTTAGGCTTTCCAGGTGGCTGGCTTTACTACTGTTCCAGCTGATTAAATAACAAATAAATCGATTTAAAAACCAGTTTACTCGTATTATTATAATGATATAGGCGGAAAGTGAAGTAGGTTAAGCTTAAGTTCAGTTTCATTTATGTGTCATCGTAAGATGAATATTAATAAAGTATTTTTCAATTTGATAAATCTAAACTATCCTATTTAACCAACAGGTACCAACAGTATCGAAATTCATCTGGTCAATTCCTCGATCCTCAATAATAATAAAATTACATATATTACATACTTGGCATACTACCTACAAGCTATTTGTGCTACATTTATATTAACAAATAAATATATAGATACATCGTAATTAATTTCATAAGTCGTAATTAGAATGAAAATATACATAGATATATGTTTGTATTGAATTTATCCATTCGGTTGGATAGCGGTTTATTATTTACTGTTATAATGAATGTAGGTATCATTAATAATTGTTTAGTGTTGATTTAAATAAAACATTTCATTCAAGAGTTGAAATTGATAGTTTGGTTAGTTTAATAATAGGTACTAGTGATATTTTTATATATATATATATATATATATATATATATATATATATATATATATATATATATATATATATATATATATTTTTATTATATGAAATATATGTAGTTCACACTACGCGAGGCCCTTTGTCAATAAATAAGAAAAAGTGAAGCAATATAATATATAAAAAGGCTTAAAATAAAATATTTATCTAGCATAGTTTAAAAATAATTTGTAAAATGTAGTATTGAAGTATATTTATTCTTAGACTTCAAAGAACTCGTCCGTGTTTCCTAAGTAAAAATCTTTTTTTTTATAAGAAAAGCGAAAATGAATGAAAATTTAAATTAATCCTGTCAATACTGTCGCCATACGAAATGGCCCAGTGTATTTCAGCTACGAAGCAATATTAGCTTTAACCTGTCTAGTCAGTTACAAAAATAGATTTTGCACAATATATTTTATTTGAAAAGAAATTTATTTTCAGAATGGCCACGAATAGAACTGCAACATTTGGACATAAGTATGTCCAATCTTGAGGTAATATCAGAAAGTGCATTGGACGGGCTTCGACTGCAAACTTTAGTTCTCGTTGCAAACAGGTTGCATTATATTGAATCACATGCATTTAGGTAAAGAACAATAATTATAAATTATGCATAAAAAAATGTACTGTAATTCTAAGATTAACATTTCATCTTTTACAGCTCTATGGCTAATACTTTAGCTTCATTGGATCTTGGGTACAATGAATTTACTGAAATTCCCGAAGAAGGCCTAAAAGATTTAAAAGTTCTCAATTGGTTGAATTTGCAAAAGTAAGTTTGTAAGCTTTTATAATAATAAAAGCTTTTATAATATGCACATTAGTTTTATTAGTTTTATTTTTATTTATATATTTTTTGTAGCAACTACATAGCAGAAGTGAATCCGGACACCAGATGGCATCACTTAGAAAATACACTGACGAGTTTGTCGCTGAACAACAATCAAATAACTCAATTGGGATCTCATGCACTTTCCTCTTTGAATCATCTCTTGCAACTGGATTTGGAAGGAAATTATCTTCGTTCCATTAGTTCAGATTCCTTACCAACATCCTTAACAGTCCTAAAACTGTCAAACAATTTCCTTCATGATGTTTCCTGTGATTTAATTTTTAATCTTCCCAGATTACAAATGTTACACATGAGGCATAATTCTATTTGGTTTGACGCTAATTCCACTAGTCCCAGTAATAAAACAAAGAAATTAGAAAAATTAGATTTAAGTAATAATAATATAAATGACACATCAGAGATACTCATATTTCGCGAAATGCAAATCAGGCAAATTATTTTAGATTTAAACGAATTAACAATAGTGCCGCGATTATTGTACACAAATAACAGAATTGAGAGGTTATCTATATCGTATAACAAACTAAATTCTATATATCGAGAGGTATTTATTTCGCTAAAAAACTCTCTAGAGCATTTAGAAGTAGAGCACAACAAATTGACACATTTGCCGGACAGTTTGGCGCAGGTCGTGCGACTGCGACATTTATCTTTAGCTTACAATCAATTGGAAGAATCGCCCTCACTTCCGAGCCGAATACAGACGTTATCACTTGCCGGCAACTTTTTAACTTCGCTCCCCTCTGCACTCCAAACTCTCGAAGCCGGTTCTATTAGATATCTCGACTTAAGTTACAACAGGATATCTAATTTGTTACCGAATGAATTCCGGGAATGGTCTTATTCTCTTGGCACCCTCAATCTAAAAGGCAACAGGATAGCGCAAATATATAGAAACGTTTTTCCTGTTAGCATGCCAGTAAAAGAGATTAACTTGAGTTTTAACGACCTTTACTATATACACCCACAATCTTTTTCTAACTTGACAGGTTCTTTGCACGTGTTAGAAGCGTCTGCAACAATATTTAGTGGCTATTTTCCTTTTGAAATTGATGACGGGCTAGAAAATCTTAGTTGGTTATCTTTTGATAATAACGATTTTCATATACTTAAATTGTCGGAAATCTCATTATTTCCAAATTTAAAATATTTAAATTTAGATTATAATAGAATTGTAGAAATTATTGTTGACTTAGCGTATTCGAATGTTTCTTTATCTTTGAATAATTTAAGAATATCTTACAATTTTCTGAGTTCTATACAGGCCCAAGCATTTTCACATGTACCCGAGTTAAGAAACTTAGATTTATCTTATAACCGTATCAATAATTTGACTAAGAACAGCTTTATAAACTTACCTAACTTAAGATATTTATCTCTTGCTGGGAACTTAATCAATTCTATAGAAGTGGAAACATTTGTTAATTTACCAAAACTTGAAATATTGGAACTCCAAGGAAATAATTTAACACATTTATCGCTTTACTCTTTTTATAACGTTTCAAATTCCTATGTTACTTTTACGCTTAATATTAGTAAAAACAGCTTACAATATATAGAAGGGGACACTTCAATGTCTATAAATATTTTTGATGGGTCATACAATAATTTTCAAGAGGTGCCAAATGTTTTTTTTCTTGCCATTGAATCGACAGTACGACAAATCATTTTATCTCATAATAAATTAACACACATTTCAAGTGAAGCTTTTGGACAATCAGTTTATTTAGAAATACTAGATTTACATAGAAATAGCATAAATATTGTGAAGAGAAAATCTTTTACAGATTTGATGTCTTTACAAATACTAGATCTTTCATTTAATTCCATATATCAACTGTCAGTAGAACAATTTTATAATTTACGTAAATTAAGATATTTAAAAATGGACCACAATAATTTAAGGCTACTTCCAAGGGATATATTTAAAAATACTGTAATCGAGCATTTGGACTTAAGTTTTAATGAAATTTCATTGTTTCCAGTAACAGCGCTTTCTCAGATAGGGTTTACATTACGCTATCTCGATATGTCAAACAATAGAATAGAATATTTGGATAGTAACATATTTCGCAATACACAGTTCTTATCTAATTTGAACTTGGGGCACAACTTATTGACAGTTTTATCCGATAACACATTTTCAAGTCTCGGAGCTCTGCGACTATTGGACCTCAGCTTTAACTCTATTAAAGCAAACTTTAAGGAGTTGTTTCATAACCTTCCTAACTTGAGGCATTTGAATCTTGCAAATTTAAGTTTAAAATCAGTGCCTTATCTACCTTTGACAAATTTGACAAGTCTAAATCTTACTTCAAATTACATTAACAGTTTTAAGGAGATTGATGTTAAGCGTCTAGTCAATTTACGCCACTTAGATCTAAGCCACAATCGACTTACCTCTTTAGTGCCAAAAATGTGGATTCATATGAAGAACTTAAATGTTCTAGATATTTCTTACAATCCTATTATAAAAATTACGCCAAATAGTTTTAAATCCTTAAATAATTTGTCGTATTTAAATCTAAATGGATTACAATACTTGGATACAATCGACCAGGATTCCTTCCGTCCTTTAATATCTTTACGATCGTTACACGTTCAAACTTGGTCTACAATAAATCATTCTACTTTTCGTCTGGCTAATGTCACTTCCTGTCTTCCTTCCTTATATAAGTTGGTAATACATTGGAATGACGAAGTCATGGATACACAACTGCACGGAATAGTGTCAAGACGGTTAAGATATGTCGAAATAAGAGGTGCAAAATTAAAAAAAATACTAGATGACGCGTTCGAGTCATTCACGAACAGGCAAGAAATATTTATTCGGATAAGCGAGACATCAATAACTAAGCTACCAGCAGCATTTATGAAGCATCTCTCACAAGTTCCTCAATTAGGCATCGACGTTAGCTACAATCAAATATCGAGACTTGATCCGGCAGTCTTCTACCCCAATTTCACAAGCTGGAGTCACGTAGCAACTAAATTGCTTTCAGGTATGTTATACTAGTTTATCGTAATATTTATTATAAAACATTATTTAATAAATGTTTCAGTATAATCTATTTTCTTAAGAATGGCAAAGTGGGATAGTGATAGTCGTAGGTTTGATTCCTGCTTTGGTTAAGGAATTGTTTTCATTTCTCCTTTCTGGAAAGGTGGCACTGAAAACCATCACAGAGTTTTTTGACACTGGGTTCTCTCTACCTACCGTTATGCCGGTTAAAACATGAAACTAAGGAAATAACAAATATTTTAATTTATTATTAATAACTGATATAAAATATTAAAAATAAATAAGGCTCACAATTACCTAACAGAAGTAGAAAATCACTGAGTTCTAAAATAATATGTTAGTTGAAGCTGCAGCTCACGCGGGTGTTATGCTTTATACATACTTTATAAGGATCTAACAACCTTCTACTTTAGTATCATCTTTGTAATGAGTTTTAATTCTTAATGACTTCCCAAATTTTCCTCTAGCAAAATTGCGTTTGAATAATAAATCATGTGTTTCGTTGTCATTACTTAGGAGGTTTGATTCTGACGGGGAACCCCCTACGGTGTGAATGCGAGTTGGCGTGGCTTGGGGCATGGTTGAGGCGATGGTTGCAAGAAAATGAAGCCGGTGCAGAGATGAGAAGAGCTGTCCGAAGTGCCACTTGTAAAGACACGCTGGGACGACGTATACCTCTATTACAACTTCGGGCGGACGAAGCTGAGTGCCATGCAAGTGCACTCTCTAGTGACGCGCAACCCAATTACACGAACGTTGTGTACACATTAACATTAACCTTTTGGACTATAGCTCTTAGATGATAAAAATATTATAAATAGACGAATTTAAGATATACATTTTGATAATAACTTCAAAATTTATTGTGGTTTTCGAAATCGATTCTTGGTAGATCAATTGTGGGACAGGTGCAATTTATTCAATTATAATTACTATTAATGTGTATAAAGTAGTAGTAATGCATATAAGATGTAAGCTATTGATAACATTTTTATACATAGTATTTTGAACTTTTAGCTTGTATATTGCGTTTAATATAATTATAGAAATAATCTGTATTCATTGTAACAGTCATTTTTAATTAATTTATTTATATAATTCTCTTTTTTTGTGAATTTTCTGTCAGGCTTATCATTAAATGATTTTTTATCTAAATATATATATATATATATATATATATATATATATATATATATATATATATATATATATATATATATATGGATTTTTAACTTTATGCAATTTTAATAACATATTTATTTGGATCTATATGTATATGGTAAATCAATTATAACGAAATAACATTGTTCACTCAATGTAGAGAAAATGTAAATATGTATAAAAAATTAAATATTTTTTTAAATAAAACGTTGTTCTTTTTTAATATAAACAGAAAATGCGTATCCAGATTAAACAAAAGTAGGTTAAAATGACGGTAGTGACACTACAAGAGTCGTTACCTATTGTGGAACACCAGCAAAACTGCTAAAATAGGACCCGTAAGTTGGAAGCTAATAAATCAAAATGTCAACATTGAATACATGTAATTTCCGACTTGGATTAATTTTAGAGAACTGGTATACCAATTGCACTTGAACTATTTCAATTTTAAAAGTTAATTATAATGTGAACCGTATATAGCAATTTGGTAAAGCTATATTAAAATATATAAGCTATTTTAATAGAAACCAGCTTTGTTTGAGGAAAATTATATAAGACATGACGACGTTAATATGACGTGACATATACGCTTTTCTAGATTAAAATACAAATAATTTATTATCTATTGTTTTGAAACATTTTGTGACTTTTTCTATTTATATCATTTGATCATTCAAATAATTGCCAAAGCAAGTTAGACATCTAAATTGCAAATTAGAAACCCACTCATTCTCGTAATAAGTTTAAATAACTGCTAAGTTAATTAAAACCGCGATGATAGGCGTAACTACAATTAGCGTTTTCATCCCCCTAAGTAACAATGAGATTAACGGCGATAGTATAGTAACAGTTAGTAAGCGTGTTTTAATATATTATACTCTAAAAATTGATACTTAATAATTATTAATAATAATAATAATAACAATAATATTATTTAATATAATTATTTTACACCACAAATAAGATATACAAAACAAAGAAACATATAAAAAAAAAGAAGAATTTACAGCAGGCAACCTTATCGCTATAAGCAATCCCTGCCAGGCAACCTTAAGGTGTAGGAATATTCCAAAATTAGAAAAATAACTAACTGCACCACATTTTTCAACGTCGTGACGTAACGTTTGACTGTAAGCACTGAATTAATGAAATGAATTATCTAGTCTGGTAAGAAGTCAAAATGCGGCGGTTAGTTCCGCCATAAAAAGAACAACATTAGGTTCTCCTTGCTTTGGATATCACTCTGTGACATCTCTGGTCCATTTTTCTATTTTGCTAGTTGTACAATAATTTTTTTTATTTAGTGTAAAATAAAGTCACCTTTCACAGATATTTAAAGTAAAGAATTTAAATTCAATTTTAACTGATAGATAGACTGTTTCAAAAGGAATATTTGTATTTGTCATGTATGCATATTATATTATTTTAAAGCCATTAAAATATCAAGCTTGTCGGAAAATATGTTATATTTATGTAAACACAGAAACGGAAAATAACGATATACGCCCGATGTCAACAATCAACCTTCGATTGTTATATATATTTAGACCAATCTGTAATCTACCCGCCAATAACCAAACTAGCCTAAGAACCAGTGGGCAGCTACCTGTATGTATTTGACCTGACCTGGGATTTTGTGCATTGATGCCCATATAACTACCGTACATCAGCTGGGACTTCACCAAACCCAGAAACCCAGTGGACGCAGGTAGTGCGCATTTATAACGTAGCCACAGGTAAGACATGTATCGATTTTTGACTAATTTTAAATGCATTTGACCACGTCTGTCGGTTTGATATTTGAAAATATATTATTATTATAAACAGATAATAATGACAGACATTTATGGCGTGTCTAACATTGTGGCAGTTTTGAAAATGTTCAAAGAAAAATTTGACTACATTCTGCCATTGATATATTTTATCTATTGTAATCTTAAAAACTTATGTTGATTACGCCAGACGTATGCATTGTGTACAAGCACCAGATTATAACAAAATCTGAGATACTATCCGTTAAGATGTTTATGTATTCATCTAGCTGTTTTATATCAATACATTTTCTTAATCACTGTAAACTTTAAAAGTTTGACAATTAAAATGGCTAATAACAAAAAAAATATTTAAATTTGTATTTTTTATTTAATGAATACTAAGTTTAAAAGGCCAGATAAATATAAAAAAACAAACGTGTATTAGATTATAAAAGAGAGTGAGGGTAGGATTTATGAATCTAAATATAAATTATAATTGTAGTAATTTGGTGATATATAAGCACAATAAATTAATATTGTGTATTTATTTTATTTATTAAGGAATAGAAGGTATCGTAACACATAATTACATTAAAAGAGGTTTATGATATAAATAATTTAATTAACATAAAGCTACCTGCACTGGATCGGCAGGCAGTTCTGCTGAGAACAACCGGCAGAAAACTCAACAGTTGCTCTTTTTAAATCTAACAGTTACAATTACATTATTTAGCAATTACATGTTTTGTTACATAATACAATGTTTTAATTTACAGGATATTAATTTGCTAGGGACTGGTAACTATATACAGAAATAACAACAAGGTACTTGGATAGTAGTTTGATACTTAGCTTTTACAGCTCACTATCAAGGAAGGATAGACGGTAAAGTGACAGAGACCAGACGGTAAAGAGACGTGAACGAGAGTCAAAGTTCCAGAGGACCCACCTAACATAATCACCGATATTTATACAGGACATATCATAAACAAACAACAAACCAATGCCAATACGGCCGTTAGTCACATAAAGTACTTTCAATATAATAATATAATTGATTATCTGTTGTTTTATATCTACAATGATTATTATAGTAAATTATATTTTTTTATACATATTTGTGATTTAAATAATTATTCAAACATAAACATTTAAAATATTATAATTATTTGCAATCTATTATTATTTATACAGAACAGATCATACACAAATGTCAACTTGTTACGTTCCCACACTACCCGGCAATCGCTTAGCCAGAATTCGTGTAACTTGTTTACTGCATTCCATCAAATCTAAGAATTGTAACAGCAAGTAATGTAAAACGTAGTGTCATTTTTCATTCAATGTTTTTGTTCATGTTAGTTTTAATATTAAAATAATTATTCACTCTTGTTTTCTCACATCGAGCAAGCAGTCGCCATTTTAGTTAATAATTTAAATTGTATTTTTTTTAATAAAATATTTTAAAGATTTGGTTTTTTTTGGATCCTACGCTGCCACCGTACTTAATTAACTGTCAAATTAGATATTTCCAACATAATGAATATTTGAATATTTTACATATATAAATATCTCTATAGTAATATTTAATATATAATATTCATTTAAAATAATCATCCATTGAATTGAAGTCTATAAAAATTAAACATAAGTTATTTCTTAATTAATTCGGAAATGTTCCATAAAGAATTCATCACTACCAATTTATCAGGAGTATTGGTGATTAAGTCACGCAAAAAAGATGGAAATTGATCTCCTTCGAACCATTTCAAGACAAATTTGCTATCCTGTTCGTCCGACCATACACCAATGGGTCCATGGGTTGTGGGTTGGTTTTTGTTAGATTTTTTTCCAAATCGTAGATATATAGTGGGTTCTCAGAAGTTGTTGATAAAATTCATTAATTCATTTTTACACGATGGTATTGAGGTGGCGTCAAAATGTTATACTTTCTTGCTGAAAGTTTCATTGGTATCTGAAGTTTTGTAGTTGCTTATAAATAAATAGTTGAAATCTTCCATCACCTAAGTCCTTAGATTTTTTGACATTGTAAAGGTGGCATGTAAACTGTTGAATAACGTTAAATAGGTCCTCTGTTAAGTTTTCTTCATCATGAGTAGCAAATATTTCTTGAATGAATTTTAAGTTGTACAGTTTGTACAATTTTTAGCAATGTAAAAGGTATTTTCGTCCCTATATTACTTTAATATCAACGTGAACGCATAGCTAACAATTCATCAAGCTCCGTATAAATAAATTTGTGTGATATTAGAATTCTTTAATTATTCTTATAGAAAAAATACTATAGGCTAGAATGAGTACAATAATAATACATTGGAGAAAGAAGAAAGATAGCTAGCTATATACTGTAAGTTCTAAGTACAATAAGAGACGACAAACTTAATTTTGTGACTCATTTTGTATGAAATAGACTACAATTTAAGTTTGTATTGGGTTTTCACTGAAGTATAGCTTTATTTGTTTATACTATAAATTCTAACTTATTGCCCATATTCATTATTCTAGGTCAACTAGAAGTACCCTATAGCTTTTAATTTCGGAGATTTTCATACAAAATGCAAAATAATTAAACATCAACGCGCATTACGTTGACTTACAGTTTTGATTTTGTGCTTCAAGTGATGATCGACTTTTGATACAAACTTCAGCTTGATTCCTCCACGTGATT
This sequence comes from Dione juno, assembly GCA_037127375.1. NCBI lineage: Eukaryota > Metazoa > Arthropoda > Insecta > Lepidoptera > Nymphalidae > Dione > Dione juno. The sequence goes on along the minus strand of JAXRJS010000038.1, from coordinate 3,673,478 downwards.
TTAAAAAAATGGTCTTGACAAACGGACACACAAACGGGAACAAAGTGATCCTATAAGGGTTCGATTTTTTTCCTTTTGAGGCACGGAATCCTAAGATGGACAATCAGTGGTTGCAATCTGTATATTAGGTTTGAATATTAAGATCGAGTGGAGCTGCAAGCGAAACAACAGTAATTTTATTTAATAGAAAGTCAAACGATTATACACACAGTCTCATTTGACCTCCAATTAATTCTATACAATTGTGTGGAATCTAAAACCATCGCCCATACAGTCAGACACTGTCACTACTACAAATCCGACAGCTTCTTATCTAGTCTACATATTAAATTATTATATATAAATTTATTGTCTACTACCAACATATATATATATATATATATATATATATATATATATATATATATATATATATATATATATATATATATATATATATATATATATATATATATATATATGTACGTATTTTAATATAGTTTGTTACATCTAGTGAACGTGCTTACATCCCACACGCGTCTGCCTCGATTTATATCCAACCTAAATTCAACTTAGAAACTGAAACAATTCCGCTGATCTACGCCTGCGAATCCAATGAGTTACAAAAACTTGATATTTGTTTTATAGATTTATAACACTGTCTGTCTAACTTTTCATTTAGTACTTTCTCTGAGAGAATCATAAGGTATCGGAAGTAAAAAGAAAGAATGGTCTTGAATTTTAATTCAAATACAATTGCCTTTAATACTTAGTTATCTTTAGAAATCCATGCATTTTACATCTCCATGGATTTATTTAATATATAATAGAAAAAAAATATTAAAGTAAAAATATTTACGCATAATTTTCTTCTTACCTTCTACGCACAGTAGTTTCGGTTGTTCGATGTCAATCAGTCAGCTACTCAGCAACAGAAGAGCTTTATATACATATATTAAGCTATATTTATATTATTAAACAAAAAAACTATACTTATATTATTAAATTAAATTGAACACTTTGATCTCAGGAAGTTCGAGCTTAAAAATTATATTTGGTAAATCCATTTAACATTGAAGGCAATACGATATTGTTTCGATAGAACACGCTGTACATCCGGTCAGAGTGACCTCAAGCAAGAGAAAACCTACCTACCTACCTAATATACCTAATATACCTACCTACTTAATTTCCTCTCCCTACCTTTATATATAATTAGCTTTATAATTTTATAATACTAAACTGACAGAAATTATAAAATGACATACACTAGGCATTTTAACATATTTGAAAATCCAACTTGAAAGCTTCTGCTAAAATAATAAATATTTTTAGAATTAGGAAAAAATTATAAAGTGTAACAAAAAATAATATGGAAACGAATATAAAACAAATTCAAAGCACATTTGTCATACAAGACGTTGAAAAGTAAATTAAAATATTTTCTGTACCGCTTTCAACAGTCGCAGTGAAGGCGCGCGCGTTGACCCATAAAAAATTTGCGCTCACTGCGAATACATACAAATTTAAAATATCTGCAATGTGTTTTGAAAAATGCTATCGTCTGCATTTCTTTTGCGATGGAACTGAAAATTGTCGTGCATGAAACGTGTTTTGCTCTAACGTAATTTTTCAATGATTTCATCTTATATATATATATATATATATATATATATATATATATATATATATATATATATATATATATATATATATATATATATATTAATTAACAAACAATTTCACTTTTGAACAGATAAGCTTAGAAAATTACTGCATGCCATATACTGTTATAAAGTAGTTGCTAATTAAGATATCTAAAAATATTTTTACTTCATGTTAAGAGGAGCGCCGATTTTAACGAAATTTTATTGACAATACGATAGGGAAAGACTATCGAAGTAACCAAACACGCGTAAAAACGTGACACACGTAAATGGTTTAAACACTTTGTCCTGGTTATACCTAAAAACATGGTAAAACCACGTATAGGATAGTTTTAGATTAATTATTATACACATATATTTATTTCTCAAAAAGTCTGCATTAAATATATCAGTATAGTTGATCGGAAAATGAATAAAGAATAAGTGGATATTTTTTTGGAAACGAGTAACATTTTATAATATGAACAAAATCACATAGTCGTTAAATCGTCGAACTGTAAACTCAATAGCTGTGGGTTTGATTCCCACTCGGACTAATGAATTAATTTCATTTCCTCGCTCTAATAAGACAAAACGTATCTATATTACATCACTCAAGACAAAATATCACAAATACGGTCGAAACATGGAAAACGGAGTGTTTTGACACTAGGTTCTATCTAGTTACATAGTTACAAGTTTATGTAAAGATAGATAATAAAGCGATACCATATTGTATGAAAGATGTGTTTATAAGTAGAAAAATATAAAGCCTGCCAGTTTATATTAGCACGAAATTGACAAATTTAAATGTTTCCAAGTTTTCACAAGTGGGAGAAGCTGAAGGAGCTGAAGCTGGTGTTTAACATGCCACATAACAAAAGTACTTATATTTTTTTCTGACAGCTTAAAATTAGACTTAAATATATATTTTGTTGAAAACCAGAACTATTTAAATCTTGTGTTGAATTTAATTACACTAAACAGTTGCTATAACGTTATTCCATTCTAAAAACAGATTTTAGTGCGGTTTTCAATCACAGGCAAAGTGATTCAAGATGAAGGTTTATAATATGTATATTATATGAATTTTATGTTAGTGTAATCAAAGCGGATGAAGCCGCAGGCGAAATACTAATATCGTTTATAAAAAAAAGAAAGGATTTTTAATTTTACATCCAGCATAACATGGTTTCAAATGGGTGATTAAAGAATACTACTTAGATTTTTCTAGCTTCATCCTGCTTATAGCAGGGTACACAGAGGCAGCCAAGTGTTATGACACTCAGTTCACTCCAGTGTAGGATCTCAACGCCGCAGTTTGTTTTGGATTTGTCAAGTAATGAAAATAGTAAAATTTCCCTGTGGTAATAGAGCTGTGCTGCTGCGCCCCGACGGCCTTAGTCATATGACAAAAACTCATCCTACGACATGTGACATAATTTCTAATAAGCATAATGTATCTCACGAAGTTGCAAAATAAATATTTTTGGGCCAAACATGTCATTACGAGATAATAATACCGAGTCATCTATCAAATTTTGTCAGCCATTGGCAAATATATTGTGTTACAAGTACACTTTATACATTACTATCTTCACTTTTATTATTGTGTATTATTAGAAAATATTAATTATTAATAACTATTATAACGTTTTTTTTCCGCATGTTGCAGGGTAGGCAGAGGGAACCATAGATAGAAGGAACCTAGTGTTAAGAGACTCGTTCCCCGCTTTCCACCTTTCGGGGCATTGCATGTTGAATGGCAGAACTCAACACCGCGCTTTTTTCCTTGTTGCCAGAACGAAAATATAGAAAATTCTCTTCTCCTTGAGTGGAAATTGAACCCACAAACAGTCGAGTTTACAGACAGACGCTATGCCTTTACTCCACGACGGTCCTCAATCTATTATTAGATTAATTAACTATAAATGTCATAATTTCAACAGGCAGATGGAATAAGGTTTTGCGCTTGCGTGTGGAAGTCTCAAGAGATCCAATGCTAGCTGGTTTGCAGTAATCACATCCTACCTATGTTACCTAAGTCGACGAACCTAGACGCAAAGCCTTAATTGGTACTTAATGTTATTGCTAAAACTAAACCATTTAGTAATATAATAGGTATGTAAATATGTTTGTCTATTTATAACAAATTATTCAATAAAATAATATATTCAGGCCGTCATGGCACAGTGGCACAGCGTCCAACTGTAAATGCGACGGTCATAGGTTCAATTCCTACTCAAGGTAATGAATTATTTCATTTCTCGCTCTTGTAACAAGGCGTTCGCGGCTTCGAGTCCCGCACTATGTTTAAACAGAGCGGGAAATAAGAAATAATTCCCCCAAATGGGTATCGAACTCACAACTCACATTTACAATCAAACACCTACCTTATTGCGTCACGATCGCAACTTCTTTTCATATCATTCACATTTATCATCGGAGTGCGTGTCAAACTTATTTCCCTAGAGCCTACTTACGACTTAGGTAAAGTTTACTTTAATAAATTAAATACCGGAAATACCGTGGTGAAATTAAATAATACGTATACATTTGAACAATGAAATGAACGTATGTATTATATGTATATGTGAGAGGCCTTTGTCTTATCATATTTAATTACTTTAGAGTATATTTTAATTTTCATGACGCAACAAATAAATAATAATAAATATTTATATATATTCATGTCACCATATCCTATCCAAAAAAGTCTCAAAAACTACATGGAAATTACTTTGCTAATCCTGCTATACGAGGGAAACAGCGTGAAGCGAAAACACATATTATCATTAGTATATTACTAATTGCTAAGGTATTTGTACCCAATCGAATTTATTATTATTATTATTATTTATTTAGCTTCACGCTGTATCCCGTACATAGCAGGGTAGGCAGAGGGAACCGTAGGATGAAGAAATCTAGTGTCAGCACACTCCGTTCACCACTTTCCGCCATTCGGGCATTGCGTGTTGAGTGGTGGAACTCAACGCCACGCTTTGCCTCGTTGGCAGAGCGAAGAAAATGAAAATATTTTATTTTGCCCGAGTGGGAATCGAACCAACAAACCGACGCGTCTACAAGCAGACGTTGTGCCTCTGCGCTTCTGGGTCTTCTATTTTTTATCAATTCATTTAAATTCTTTGAACAAGGTTTCATGCAGTTGAGAGCATACATATCTCTTCACCAATGTCATGCTATATGGAGACCACAAAGTAGATTGCACGGTAAAAAGAGACCAAAGTTACACAATAGAAGTATGCATGTTAAAAAAGATGCAGTTTTCCACATAGAATGATGCCATTTAGTTTGTCAATGTTATGGTGTTTTTGAATATTAACTAATATAAATATTTTAGTAACTATTTTATTACTTGAAATTTTTTATAGATTTCATGAGCATTTTTTTCTATATTTATATATTCTATAGCACTCAGTGAACAGATGCCATTAGCGTGTTGACATAGGACGCCCGACCCGGAAGCTTTGCGAACAGGCCCATCCTAACAGAAAGCTAATATTCACACAAAAATTACCATCTTCATGAACTAACGAGCCTTTTATACTTCACTTGTTGTCTTAAAATTTCATTAAAGCTTCAACATTACGTTGAATAATGCAAGAATTGATAAGAAAAACAATTTCAGTACTTGCTTTTTTTATGTAGATATGTCGTGAAGGAACAACGATTTTTTATTTAAATTATATTTTTTTTATATATATATAAAATTATTTTTACTTTTTCGCTCTAGTGTGACTAATTGCGGCGTTAAGTTGGCCCTTTCATAGTATTCATCTAGGCTATTTCTAACTGCCTTGTTGTATGCGGGATAAAATATGAAACCAAAGAAAATATCGTAGTTATATAAATTATAATATTACTAGTACTTTTTTTGAAAACGTATAACAAATTTAATGAATTAGGACGAATCCGTGCCTCTTAGAAACCTTCCAAGAGGCATGATCCATATAATGTATATGACACATATACATATTGATATAATATATATATCAATATATTCGTTTAACATAATAGACTTTAAAATATTTGATTTTTTATTATATTATTAAATAAAAACATGAAAATATTTCTTATATAAAAAAATTGTGTAAAATGTCGAATTCCTTAATATTAATACTTAAATAAAAAATACTATATTTAATTAAGATTAGTAATACGAACATTTTTTATTTAAATTTTTATTCCTTTAAATACAACGAAACGAAATATAAAATGCCATAATGCCTCTAAATGTACAGTGGAAGTTAATGAAAAAAGTTTTAAAGACGTAGCGTATTTACATATTTAGTGGACCTTTTACTCTTACAATGTGAGTGCAGGGTATAATTAACGCAAGAACAATATTTTCTTAAAATATAAACAATATTTGTTCAGCTTCACTGTTTAATCTGCATATATAAAGGTAAGTAGAAATCACCTAGTGTTAAGACACTATTCTCCAGCTTCTACCCGATTTGAAGCCATCGTGTGTTGTGAAGCGAGACGGAGAAAGCGGGGAAAGGAAAAATATTCTCCCTTCTGGAAATCGAACTCACGACCACTGTGTTTTGAATCAGATTCTATCTATTGCTACACCATAGCCTTAAATAACAAGTTGTTATAATGAAATAAAAAATTTAAACTTTTGAATGAATTTTGCAAAGAAAACTAGAATTGCTATATAATAAATTTTGATTGTTTAAAACTGTAGATACCAATTTTCATTACATTACAGTCTAGACATGTGTGTATCTAAAAAAAAATAGAAACAAATGAGCATAGAAACAAAAGGACTTTGTTGGAGATATCATTTCTATTCGTAATTTTGTTAATTGATCAGATAAGAATTTAGTATTCTTAAACATAAGTATACACAAAAAGAAACCTTCAAGGCTTACACAATACATGTTCAACGTATACGTTTACACGTACATTATTATATAATAATAATATGTTCCATATAACATTATATATATATATATATATATATATATATATATATATATATATATCTATATATTTGTATACATATATATATATATATATATATATATATATATATATATATATATATATATATATATTATATATATATATATATATATATATAATGTTATATGGAACATATTATTATTATATAATAATATAATATAATAATAATATATAATAATGTTCCATGACTTTACACCAAAACCAAAATGTATGTTAATATAACTTTAATTTTTAGTATAAACTACTAAAATTTAAAGTTAGTAATAAAAGCTAATAATTAAAGCTAGTAATAGAAAATACCGGTCAAGTGCAAGTCGGACTCGCACACCCAGTTTTCTATCAATTTCATATTTGTGTGTCAAGGGGGAAGATAACTTAAATATTATTTAAAATATAATACTTATTGACTTAAAACGACTTAATTTTATATGAAATGATAACAAATATAATTTTGCTCTGGTTGTATAATGTTAATAAAATAAAAAGGCGATATCTTCAACATAGCAGACAATGTTATGAAGAAAAATAATTTCTTCCTTTAGTTAGAGGCTATACAAGAAATATTTACATGCGCACAATTATCTACACGCCCACATATTTCTAATTTCTCTGAATTTAATCATTTCAACGACAATGGTTATTGTTATACAACATTCCTTATTATTATGACATCCAACCCCAATAATATTAAAATAGACATAAATAAAATTTTACAACCACTATATAAAGTGATATGTAATGAAAGCTCATTCAATTATATTATTATTATTTTACTATAATAATACCCAGTAGTTTCGTGACTTCAATAGTTGAGGTATTATGCTAAGAATGAAACAAAAGGGCATCATGGCGTAGTGATGGCATGACGGCACGGCGTCACTATAACCGCGACGATTAAGGGTTCGATTTACACTCGGGGCACCAATTATTTCCGTCCATGTGATAAGAGATGATAAAGCGCAGAATATAGTTCCACCACCCTACACGAAATGTCTCGAGAATGTGATAAAAAAGTTTCTCTGTCAACGTTGCTATATGCAGGATAAAGTGTGAACCTGTTTTTATTTCATTCATAAGTCAGTATCCACTTTGACTTTGTCCTTATACTTAGACGATAATTCTCATATTATTTGCTATATACGGATGAAAAAACATTATTATATTATTAATATATTTTACTTCTATTCTCATATGAGTCCACTTGTATTAATATTGTGATTTGATTAAACAGGCAACTGCTTAAATCGCTTCTTACTTCTAGATGTAATATAAACTTGTAATAGCTATATACATATATGAATTTTTATAAACATTGGCCAAAGCTCTAGTATACTAAAGAGCTTAGTTTCAAAGTTAACATAAAATAATATATATTTTTAAGTAGATGATTTCAACATAAAATCGATTTAAATAAATATTAGGCGTTGACGTAAGGCATCATTAACACAATTGTTATAATTTATCTACAATTTCTTCTCTATAGGTAATTGTCACGTATTGTGTCAGCTGTATTGCCACCTCATGCCCATATCGTTCCTGGAAATGACAGCTCATGCCATTTATTTACATGACTCGCCCGTTTCGCCAAAATTCGGTACCAAGTAAACCTAGATATTCGTGGTAAGCAACTACTACAAGCGAAACGATCGATCAAAAATTTCCACATCGGCCCTAATAAAACAATTTTGATTAATATAACATTCATTAATAATTCATTTTGTTAATTTACTTTCTTATCTGTATTAAGTAATAAGTTCGAGAATTTCATTCGCGTAGATAAAATATTAAGCTAGAAATATATACAGTTACTAAAATCTCTTTATTGGAAGTTATTACAAATTCATTAATGATTAAAATGTTAAAAGAGATAAAATTAAAATAAATAGTCCTGGTAACAAGGTAAAAGCATGGCGTTGAGTTCCGCCACTCAACACGTGATGCCTCGATAGGTGGAAAGTGGGGAACGGAGTGTCTTAACACTAGCTTCCTTGAGCTTACGGCTCCCTCTGCCTACCCAGCTATGTGCGGGATACAGCGTGATGCTAAAAACAAACAGAAATATTTTCTTTGACCTTATATGATCATAATGATGGAGTATAGAAATATACAATTACACCTTTCTTTTTTTATCTAAATTTGAGTGAGACATTTCGTATTGAATTACGTAAATCGAACATCGTATACAATCAGACGCTCTGTCATTGATCAATTACATAAACATGAAAATTCAAAATAAATACCTACTACTTGATGTAACACAAGTACGTCTATTATATAAATGAATAGAAATTAATGTCAGATGACTTTTGTTTTCTTAGGTTCCTTTATGTGGAAAATGACGATTCATTTAATGAGATACCTGCTGTTATACTTGTAAGTCGTTTTTGTTGAGTAAGTTAGCAGTAATAAATTTAGTGTTAATAGCGGAAGCTATATTAGTTTTTTTTTTTGCTGGACCATTCAGTAAGTAAATAATTCACTAGGATTAGAGATTTTTATGACAGTATATACCGTATAATTTGAGTGAGACATACCTACGACGCTATACCGTCTACCGAATCAGTCTTAGTTGGGGGGGACTTGAACGGCCACGTGGGTAGGGTCGCTGAGGTGTATGAACGTGTTCACGGGGGTTTTGGATATGGTCTTCGCAATGCAGAGGGAGAAAATATTCTAAGAACCTGCATTGCATCTGATCTGGCTATCGTGAACACTTTCTTTCAGAAGAAACCTCAGCACCTTATAACGTATAAGAACGGGTCCCACTTAACTCAAATTGATTATTTGCTGACTAGACGGTGTCATATAGGCAGGGTGAACCAACTGTAAGGTCATTCCCGGCGAAAGCCTGACGGCCCAACATCGTCTCCTTGTCATGGACTATAATGTTACTCCGAAAAGAAAGTAGCCGAGAAACGCAAGCCTAGAATTAAGTGGTGGTTGTTGAATGGGCCGATGCAGACCGACTTCTTGGCGGAGGTGGAGAGTCAAAATCTACTGACTAGCACCGAGACCGCTCAGACTGCATGGGATCGAGCTCATTCAGCAATCATTGCGGCGGGCAAGCGAGTTCTTGGTGTTACTAAGGGTGGGCGTGTCATCGACAGGGAGACTTGGTGGTGGAATGACCAGGTGCAGGGGGTGATTCAGGAAAAGAAGGCTGCGTTTAAAGAGTGGCAGCATTCCAACTCTCCTGAAGACAGACTGGAGTACATTGCAGCGAAACGGGCCAGCAAAAGAGCTGTAGCCAGAGCCCGCAGAGAAAGTTTGTCGCCATTGTACGATAAACTTGAAACTGTGGAGGGTCAGAAGCTCATATACAAACTGGCTCGTGCTCGAGATAAAGCGACGCAGGATATTACAAAATGTCTTTGCGTCAGAGATTCTCGGGGCACGTTGCTTTGTAGTCATGCCTCTGTGAAGGAGAGATGGAGAAGCTTCTTTAAGGAGCTGCTGAACACTCAGCAGTCTTGTAGTCTTCCTCCTGAATTATCTCCTAACCTCGGACTTGTTGCTCCAATAACCCGTGACGAAACTCGTAATTGTCTTCGACGCATGAAGAACGGAAAAAGCGGTAGGACCTGACGACATCCCAATCGAGGCGTGGAAATCGTTGGGCTCTCTTGGTGTGCTTATACTTACTGACCTGTTTAACCGTATCTTGAATACTGGAAAGATGCCACATCAGTGGCGGCAAAGCTTTATTATCCCTATTTATAAAGGAAGGGGCAGTGTTCAAGATTGCGGTAGTTATAGGGGCATTAAGATTATGAGCCACACCATGAAGCTCTTCGAGCGCATGATCGGCCTCAGGCTCCGCCAAGAATGTACTGTCTCTGAGTCTCAGTATGGGTTTCAACCAGGATCAGGCACTATGGATGCCATTTTTGCCCTCAGAACTTTGATGGAGGCTTACAGGGAAAAAAGGAGAGCTCTGCATGTGGCCTTTTTGGACCTTCAGAAGGCCTTTGACTGTGTGCCACGTCAGTGTATCTGGTGGGCATTGCGATCCAAGGGGATCCCTGAAGCCTATATTGAGGTTATCAGAGATATGTACAACGACTCCGCTTCAGTGGTTAGGACCGCTGTTGGCGACACCAAGCCCTTCCCGATTACAGTAGGGGTTCACCAGGGCTCAGCTCTTAGTTCGTTCTTATTCAATGTAGTGCTGGATACTGTCTCGGCTCACATCCAATGCCAGCCCCCGTGGCTGATGATGTATGCCGATGACATAGTACTCATCGATGAGAACCGACTGATGCTGGAGCGTAAAGTGAACGCCTGGAAGGGTGCACTTGAGAACGGTGGTCTCAAACTGAATGTGTCGAAGACCGAGTACATGGCTTGCGGGAACCCGGACTCGAGCACCATCCATATCGGGCCTGAGCCAGCCGTTAAGTCGGAGAAGTTCAGGTACCTTGGAGCCGTTATGCATGAGTCTGGAGGCATCGACCACGACATCCATGCCCGTATAAACGCCGCCTGGGCCAAATGGCGGGAGGTCACTGGTGTGGTCTGCGATAGCAGAATACCACCCAAGCTCAAGGGACTGATATACAAGAGCATTATCCGACCTGTTCTTATATACGGCAGCGAATGTTGGCCAACATTATCTCGGCACACTCAGGAGCTTCACGTCGCGGAGATGAAGATGCTGAGATGGATGTGTGGCGTGACGCGGTCCGACCGCATACGCAACACATTCATTCGAGGTAGTCTTGGGGTCCGCGACGTAGTGGATAAGCTCCAAGAGCGTCGCCTGAGATGGTATGGCCATGTTATGCGCCGATCTGAGAACTATGTCGGAAGGAAGTGCCTTGACATGTCTGTCCCTGGAGTTAGACCACCCGGACGCCCAAGGAAGCGATGGCTGGATGTCGTGACACAAGACATGAGAGCCAATAAATTATCCACTGAGGATGTTAAAGACCGTGCAAAGTGGAGTAGGCTCAGTCGGAAGGCAGACCCTGGCAAAAGCCGGGATTAATGCCAAGAAGAAGAAGAAGTACATACCGTATAATTAAAATTTTATTGCAAAATTTTATTGGAGGGAACTGTTAACACTACATATGCAGAAGGTACCTAGTGTTAAGACACTCCGTTCCTCACTTTCCGCATTTTGAGACATTGTGTGTTAAGTGGTGTAAATTATCACCGCGCTTTTTATAGCTACCAAAGCAAATAAAATGAATAAAACTCATTTTTTCGTTTAGGTATCGAACATACAACCATCGTGCTTGCAGTCAACGCAATAAGAGCGCCAAAATCCAAATATTTAGTCATGCTAAACGTTTTTGTTTGAGTAGTGTTATCTTTAATTAATTTACGCATCCCAAGAAGCTTAATCCTGGCATAAAGGTAAAAAAATCTTATAAAATCTTGATTTTGCACTCTATAGCCTTTAATGGTCGAAAATGGAGTGTCGAGACACTTGATTATCTCTGCGGTCTCTCTCTCTGTGGTAAATAGTAATGTTTACAGGAAATGAAGCCGAAAAAAGATTCAAAGTCAACGTAAGCGAAGGCGACAACTGTGTAAGCATAAAAAATAACCACTTAGTGAAGCACAGTGTTAGGGACAGTGCAGAAAGTGGATCGCCCGGTTAAAAGGTGTTATTTTACACTTCTGTCGAATGTTAGGTTTTAGCTTTATGTAAGACGCTTTTGCTAAAAGATATCTAAGAAATTTCTGTTTTTGTAATACATCGATTTGCACATGATATTTAATGTATATTATATAAATGTAATATCACGACGAAAAAAATCGATTTTAGCTCAAATATTTGGACATGTATTTTAATTTATTTTGCTTTGTTTTTTAGTGTATTAATTAAAAAAACACCATACATCTACTTATTATATATATGTACTCTATGCTAACCATGATATCGATACCACACCCATCGCACTTATAAAGACGCTCTGCCATTGAAAGTAATATGAAAACCTTTAATTTAATAAAGTTAATGAATACGATTAATGAAATAACATTGAAATCTAAACTTATATGTATAAGAAAGGCAAATTCATACATCATTCGTCATCATTTGGTTAAAAGGAGAAATAATTATTTCAAATGAATTTGAATCAAGTCTAAAAACCAGAAACATCAATAAATGAATATAGCTTATAGTAAAATACAAGTTGAAGTTCCCCTATATAAGTAAATCATATTCAATTCAAATCTGTGCAAAATACAAGACAATAACGAAAGATATTAGGAAGCTAGTCACAAATGTAAAGTCGTACTGCAGAACTAACCGTATGCACCGTTCACAATATTCAAGCCATCCATGCAAATGTTATAAACCTGATGTAAGCATAAGCGCGATAGCAATATGCATTCAGATGAAACTTTGAGCTTTGTGTGAAAAGTATTCTGTATATGATACGCTCGGCTGCACGGAAGCCAATACGCGCGTGTTCGAGCGTGATTTCGCACTGTCCTGCAAACGCCGCTTTTGCCGGTACGTAAACTCGGATAGCAACCGCCTTTATTGTACCGCCTCTCTTCGTGTTTCCTGATAGTATTCTATTTTACTGGTACGAATTGAATTTGTAAGCAGTTTATAGATAATATTTTGTATATCAAATTCAATTGAGATATGTTTATTCATTTTCAGTAATTAATTTTAACCCTTTATACAACTGGACTGGATAAGGAAAATTTATATTAATATACAATACTAAGCTGAAATTATAACAAAAATATAATCTATTTATAATCTTTTGTTCGGGAGGGGTTTTTTTTAAATTATATATAATCTACTTACAGCGAATCAACAAAGTGCTTAGATTGTCTTTCTATTTTTATTTAAATATATAAGAATATTATAAATCATTACTCTGTGCCCCTTTTTAACTCATAACTCTTTTCTTATCATCGATATTAATTATATTACTATTAACCTTTTTTCCTATTCATTTTTATTAAATTTTGCTATTTAGAAATAGAGCTATGGGCTATATAAGCATTGTTTTCCTTAATTTCACTTTTTAGTTATTATTACTTATTGACACATAAGTAGCATGCATTGACACTTCTAGTAATATATATTCATGCATTCATTATATTTTTATTAATACTATAATTTAAAAGTAGGCTTGGGTGCGAGTAGGTGGGTATTAGGGCATGTCCGCATTTTTGAAAAATATCTAATTAACTGAATAATTTAATATTCAGTTAATTAGAATTTTTTTTTATAAAAATTAAACAAATTGATCTAAGTAACAAATTTTATATCACAAAGGGTCGTTTAAAATAGATATTTTTTTGTAAAGATGGTGTAGGCGGGTAAAATCTATTTATAAACACTTCCTTTAGTGGTTTTGATACTTCAATGTAGAGGTGTTTATTAAAAAAACGTTTACTATCGAGTTCCACTAAACACATGACAGGTTATTATCTATCAAAAAAGAGAAGTAAAGATGGAGTAAAAGTCTCAACAGTATGACCCCTCCGCCCTCTCTCCTTAAAAGAAATGAAATGAAAATTGGTAATTTTATTTTATCTTGCAATAAGCATACATTACTCTATGCATAGCATATGCAAAGAGAACATAGTGTCAAGAGTTCCGTCCGAATATGACACATGTGTAATGTATGGCGGAATGCTGCATTAAGTTCTACCAGAGCGCTGTAATATTACTACATAAAAATAGTTTCTTTGTACAAGAAAATGTAGAAAATATGTACCTTTTTGAAGTTGATTATGCTTCCAGTTTATTTTCATCCTCTGTCATATTAAGAGCCATACAAAGCAAAGGTATTCATCCGAATAAAAGTGAAACTTGTTCTCTTGAAAATGTAAATGTGAGTACGAAAATAAAATGGCCCTTATATTTGTTTCATTTCACATGTAAATTTCCGTCCTATATTTATGCGGAAGCGTATATATAAAGACGAGTTTTATTTTACCGTAAAAGGTAAGTTGAAATACAATTAATTTACCAAAACGTCTTTCTTCCGAAATTTTAAATATCATATTTATACAAACTTGGGAAGTTTTTTCACAGTTCCTGTCGTATATATTATAAGAGGTTTGTCTCCAAATAATAACTTTTATAACATTTATTAAACAGTCCATATACGTACACATGTAAGTAAAAGTTTATTTAGAGATAAAATATGTTATATGTAACTATTATAGTATATATTTATATAATTTAAATATAATAACCATTACTCTATGTTGGAATAGAACTCAAAATCTTGAGCATACGTTAATTTTTTTCCGCATTTGTCCCGCTGCGTTACGTTGTTAAAATTAAAGCTTCACAGTATAAATTCATCGGCCCCCTACATCTATTTCAGATGATTTGAGTATTACCGGAGAAACACTTTCATTGATGGCTATATAAGCTTATTATTAACTATAAAGCTTAAAGCTTTATTATTAAGTATAAAGTTATAATTGAGTAACATTGTGTTATTTAATTCTTTAATAAGGCATTTTGGCAATACATCACGAAAAGCAATCGACGAAAAAGAAATAATTAGGCACTTGTCCGTAATATCGTCCATGTAATCGTTGTAATTTTCGCTTGCGGTAAAGTTGATGGCGCAGAAACAAACCGAAATGAACGTCCGATGACTTTTGTTTTCTTATATTTTTCGCAAAGGAAAGCGGCAATCCATTTACCTAATACAAACGGCTCAACGAATTTATTGTAAATAAAATACCTAACGTATTACAAATATAATCAGATTTGAAAATTAGTTTAATAAGATTAATAAACGTATTGATACATGTACAAAGCGCGGCGTTGAGTACCGACATTCGTACCGGAAAGTAGAGAACGGAGTATCTTAACACTAGGCTTCCTCTGCCTACCCGGCTACGTGCAAGAAATAGTATGTTTAGTTATAGTTGTTTAGTAATATGTTTGATTGGCTTAATGTTACTAGGAAATAATAGTTTCTAACGAACTTTGAATCAAGAAATTACTACATCCCTTCGTTGTCTGTCTCTCAGTTTGGTTTTTTTTTTTTTTCATTCATTTGGTAAGAAGATTTCTCTCAAAATTGCGTGGAGGGATTTGATTTCAGCTAATTAAGTAGTTGATATAGTAGTAGTTCTATTAGTATATCTATAGTTTCTCGGACTACAGAATAAAATAAACTTTAAAGTCAAATTTTAAATTAGTTACCTTATTTTTGTTAAATATTTATTTAGTTTACATACTGGCAGGACAGTGAATGGATAGATAAAAAAACATATAGCTTAGTCTAAGTCCGAGTCCAACTTAGTAATATTAAAAAGTTCCCACTGAGTAAATTAGGGTGGCGCCATAGCAGCAAGGTGAAGGATTTTCAAAACAGCATCATACACTTTCAGAATACTACTAAGAAACTGAATAAAAAATGTTGCCACTTTGTAAGTACCTCGTAATATTTGAGATATAAAATCCAAGTCAAGAAAAATATAAAATTTTTCATTTGCACACTGCACTCTGTTTAAGACTGCTATATTCATATCATTGCCATTAGCAACAAGAATTTTCTGTTTATAGGTGGACACTTTTTCAACAGTTTCTTTCACAAGATAGTACTCATTACGTTTAAACTCCATAATAAGAAAATCTTAGCACCCACAGGCGTAAACAAAATACATACATCATGTTTTGATTTGTTCAAGTACATTATTATGAAAGTACAAATAATATAACTGATTCTCCCTATTTATATTGAGGCCTACCTTCAACAGTGGAGGAAAACAGGCTTATGACGATAATACATTGCAAATGTGATAACTATACAGTTTTGTAGTAATGATTTATTTTAATGTCTTCACTCTTGTAAGACACCTCATAGAGCACTTTTCCACTTAATATGCAATGTATTGAATTCAGAAACAGAGTATCTTGGCTCTGTCTACCAATCCTGCCTTGCAGGATGGGGGGTGAAAATGTTTAAGACTTTTAACCAATTAGCTTTTAGCTTATTTTAATACTTTTAACATACAGATAAATAAATACAAAAAAAATAACATACACTATATTGTACGTATGTATATGGATATGAAAATGAAAGATGTATCAATGTGTCAACCAAATTAAATAAAAATTATACTCGTCACCTTCCTTGTCGTTTCAGTCATATAGGATCAACGTTATATCATCCCCCAAGGATTTCCATGACGATCAGCACTACACTGCCCGCATCCAGCAATTTCTGGTGAACTTGACCAGATCGTTCCTCCAACTGGGACTAACTTAATACAAACCAATATTATATTATTATATATTATTCAATTACATAAGCTTATAGATCAACAGATTGATGTTTAATTAACAGATATCAGATTACTATTAATATTATTAAGATTATGATATTCGAAAACAAGTGAATTAAAAGGAATTAATGTGTTAATTTATACCTGTTTACGTAAATATATATAATATATATATATATATATATATATATATATATATATATATATATATATATATATATATATATATATATATATATATTAGTATATATATATATACTTGCTATCCTTGATGATGTATATATATACTTGCTAAAAATTGGCATGAATGTTGGGAACCCTATTATACACAATTTGTCAATTATCCACATCAATCCGAAGTGTGGAAAATCATTAGTTACATTATTTACACCGCTCTTGTTATTTACAATAGTACCATTTTAAATTTAATACAGTAACTTTTTAACTCAACAGAAGCACAATAGATCGTGGAATAGCCCTACCTGCCCTCTTAGCCCTTTACTGGCACGGAAACGTGTGCATATTATGAAGAATACAACTTTTTCAACATTTTGCATCGCTGTATCTCCGAAATGGTGATTCTTAGGAAAAAAGTGTAGTAACAATTTTTATAGATAATTGCATAATGAATAATTTTTTTCTCACCTATTTTTATTATAAAACTTACCGTTTAGCTAGAAAACTCAAAAAACCAATTTTTGCAACATTTGACTTTGAATACTTTTTTTCCACACTTCGGATTGATGTGGATAATTGACGAATTGTGTATAATAGGGTTCCCAACATTCATGCCAAGTTTTAGCAAAGTGCGAATTAATGTAACCTTACACCTATTTTTGATGCTAACTTGACCGGACTATTAGACACCCAACAAAATTGTACCTTGGACTACTAAATTTAAATATTAAAATAAACAAAAAACAAATGTATACGTAAAAAAATAATATACTTAGGATCACATATTTTTGGGTTACGTGTATTGGGTTACGTATTTTTTGTACGTTATAGATCCCTTATAGAGTTTATTGACCGTATTGATTCAATTTGTGGTCCGTAGTCTGTCTGTCAAGACCATGTTTAACAAAATCGTGTGGAGGTATATACTTAAATTAGTATCAAATACCCAAATCTATATTATATCTATTCCTTGGAGCACAGAAAGTATAAACTTCAGCAGTTTGATTCAACGCATTAAGAAAATATGAGTTTCTGCTGCATTTGTAATTTCATACAAAATTAGTACATTAAAAAAAATATGACAACTTTTGTAACTATACTTTCCGTTGAATTATAATCATGAAATTATTACGTATAGACGAAAGTATTACGAAACCGTCGGTGCGCGAGTACAACTCGCACTTGACTGATATTTTAAAATTTTCCGTGGACTCATACTTAGTTGCCCCAAATTTCACCACGTAAAAAAAGTTTTATTTATATAAACCACTTTTTCGGTTCAGAAAGAAATTGCTGCATGGAATGTTTAGAAAATGTTTACGATATAAACATGCATGCATATTTACTTATTCTACATAATATAATATACGAGTCATGTATGACTATAAAGAATAAAACGAATATGCTTAAAGGAGCATAGTAGTTAAGCTGGAGAACATGATACTGCAATATAACAGAATATTAGACTCCGTAAACTCGGATATTATTACATTGTTCAAAACTTTACGAGCTCTCAGAAAATAAATTTTAATTCTACTAACACCAATGTAAAAAAATGCATCATGGTATAGCAATTTAAATAAAACGCATTCAAAGCGTCCATTTGTAGTTTCAATTATCATGATTTTAAATATTTAAGTGTAAAATTTCTACTTTTGTAATGTTTTACCGATTTGAGATAAAAGGATTTTTTTTATTCATGCCACTTAGAGCCGGATAGGCGGACATAATCTAGTGTAAATATGTCGCCGAATACAAATTTCTCATAAACAGCTGAACCGATTTGAATAAAATTTTGTGCATATATATGCACAAAATTTTATTCAAATCGGTTCAGCTGTTTATGAGAAATAAGATGGCAAACACACGTACAGAACAATTACGTATATATTAAGAAAAGAAAAATAGAAGACTATTTAAAGGTAATGCGTTTTCGTCATTTAGCAGAGTAACTAAGCTTACACCCTGAAATAGCGTCCATTAGAAAGCCATTTGTTCACTTAACAAATGTACTGGCATTCACAGGAACTGTGTCATACCTACTGCTATACGTAATTCAATGCACCGGATCGTTAATGTTAACAGTTTTAGAATATTTAGAGATGTATTAAAGCTTAAACATAGCTGGACCCATACCCTTTGTGTATATAAATAATACAATAAATATATTTGATTTCTGGAACAAAGCACTCGTAGCTTTTAAAACGTGTCTCATTCAATATTACACTTTGTATCAGTTGTACCTTGGTACACAAAGAAATATAAATATGATAAAAAAATATGCATGTACAATGTATAAGCTTGTAACAATAACATAAAAAAATTATACTAAATAAAAGTTAAAATAGGTATCTCATTTTAGATAGAAATAAGTGGCAAGTAAAGAAATATACAGATAAAAAAATAATTATAGTCCACGTTTTTGATAAAGCGTGACGTTGGATTTTCCAAATGAAAAAAGGAATATTATATTATATTCTTATATTATATATTCTTCAGACAGGAGGATTTTTAAGTACCCTCTACCTTCTCACAGCCTGAGCGATACCTAAAGCGGTAAAAAATTATACTTTTTTAATATTATATATCTTTATATTATACTATTTTCAAAATTTATACTATCTAAACAATATGGTATATATTTTGAAAACTTTTTTTTTTATTCTTTAGTCATACATGACTCGTATATTATATTATGTAGAATAAGTAAATATGCATGCATGTTTATATCGTAAACATTTTCTAAATATCCCATGCAGCAATTTCTTTCTGAACCGAAAAAGTGGTTTTTATAAATAAAACTTTTTTTACATGGTGAAATTTGGGGCAACTAAGTATGAGTCCGCGGAAAATTTTAAAATATCAGTCAAGTGCGAGTTGTACTCGCGCACCGAGGGTTTCGTAATTCTTTCGTCTATTATAATTCAACGGAAAGTACAGTTACAAAAGTTGTCATTTTTTTTAATGCACTAATTTTGTATGAAATTACAAATGCAGCAGAAACTCATATTTTCTTAATGCGTTGAATCAAACTGCTGAAGTTTATTTTTTCTGTGCTCCAAAGAATAGTTATAATATAGATTTGGGTATTTGATACTAATTTAAGCATATACCTCCACACGATTTGTTAAACATGGTCTTGACAGACAGACTACTGTCTAATAGTCCGGTCAAGTTAGCATCAAAAATAGGGGTAAAGTTACATTAATTCGCACTTTGCTAAAACTTGGCTGTTGGAATGTTGGAAACCCTATTATACACAATTTGTCAATTATCCACATCAATCTGAAGCGTGGAAAAAAATTATTCAAAATCAAATGTTGCAATAATCGGTTTTTTGAGTTTTCTAGCTAAACGGTAAGTTTTATAATAAAATAGGTATATATATATATATATATATATATATATATATATATATATATATATATATATATATATATATATATATATATATATATATATATATATAATATATATATATATATATATATATATATATATATATATATATATATATATATATATATATATATATATATAGTCAGGTCAAATAGTAATCTGATATCTGTTAATTAAACATCAATCTGTTGATCTGTATAAGCTTATGTAATTGAATAATATATAATAATATAATATTGGTTTGTATTAAGTTAGTCCCAGTTGGAGGAACGATCTGGTCAAGTTCACCAGAAATTGCTGGATGCGGGCAGTGTAGTGCTGATCGTCATGGAGATCCTTGGGGGATGATAGGACGATGATCCTTATATGACTGAAACGACAAGGAAGATGAAGAGTATAATTTTTATTAATTTGGTTAATACATTGATACATCTTTCATTTTCATATCCATATACATATGTACAATGTAGTGTATGTTATTTTTTTGTATTTATTTGTCTGTATGTTAAAAGTATCAAAATATATATAAATATATATAAATATAGTAAACTTATGGCAGGTTAGTGAAGTTAGTAAAAGTTACGACAAAAATCAAGTTTGTCAGCACATGAAGCACCAGTCTCGGTGTCAGTTCTAGTATATATATATGTATATATATATATATATATATATATATATATATATATATATATATATATATATAGATATATATATATATATATATATATATTATATATATGTATATATATATATATATATATATATATATATATATATATATATATATATATATATATATATATATATATATGTATATATATATATATATATATATATATATATATATATATATATATATATATATATATATATATATATATATATGTATATATATGTATATATATATACATATATATACTAGAACTGACACCGAGACTGGTACTTCATGTGCTGACAAACTTGATTTTGGTCGTAACTTTTACTAACTTCACTAACCTGCCATAAGTTTACTCTAGAGATAAGGGTTAATCAAGTAACGTTATAAGCGAAACAAAGT
The DNA here is from genome assembly GCA_037127375.1 of Dione juno. Lineage (NCBI taxonomy): Eukaryota > Metazoa > Arthropoda > Insecta > Lepidoptera > Nymphalidae > Dione > Dione juno. The sequence goes on along the minus strand of JAXRJS010000038.1, from coordinate 3,651,992 downwards.
ATTCATTTAATTAACCTATTTTATCCTGTATGTCTATAATAGAAACACTGTATTAAGTATGCATTTGTATTTACTTCGAAAAATACTTTAAGAGACATATAGCATCGTAGGCAGGAAATACAATGAAGTCAGTTTAAATAAACCGAGTGTTAAAATTATTACTAATACAAAATTAATTAAAAAAAATTATAACATATATATACAGTTATTCAAATAAAATGGAAAATTGCAAAATTCCAATTACTACCTACTTGATACATGAGATTACATAAAAACTTTCGGAAATTTGTTTTAAGAGATGTTGAAATTTTTCTACGATTATAAATATTGATATTTAATAATTGAGGCTGTCATAGTGTCCGACTGTAACGATTGCCGATTCGATTCCCTTTAAGGGAGATCGATATTTTTTTCGCATGGTAATAGGACAAACAAACTTGCAATATCTTGAAAGGTGGAAAAAGTGGTGAATAGAGTGTATTATCACTAAATTCCTTTTGCTTACATATAGTGTGAAGCTATACAAAAAAATATCAATATACGCAAACTTATTAAAGTTAGTGTTTGAATAAAAAAAATCTGTGTCATAATTTTTTGTTAATTCCAAGATTACATTGAGTTAAGAAATAATATAAAAATAGTGTAGCCTAGTCTTATTTTATTACGACAACACAAAAAATACCTTAAATAAATAAATTAAAATTTATACGTTAGTTAAATATTTTAGTTTTATTATAATTTACCAACAATGTTATCACTTCTGATGTAATTAGCAAAATATAAATAATATATTCTTTTATAAACTAATCGCTCATGAGAGGTACACTTTCTCTGATATAATGTATAACTTTTCTAGTATATTTCTGGATTTAATATGCGCTTCATTATAACTTTGTTGTGCTTTACTACCTGGACGAAGTAAACCTCCATAAACCATAGCACTGTGGTAACAGTGATCTAGTTAGTATCAGCGTCACGTTTTTTCCAATTGCAATACGAGGATATCATGAAGTAGACACAAATACGTCTTGGATTACACTTTGTTATCCAACTAAATGTCAACCGATCGACAGATCGATTATTGACACGCACTAGCTCACATTTTCATAGAAAACTCAATCTTAATCTAATCTGCTATCTGTCCTCCCAGAGAAAGATTGATTTTAAATATAAAAAATACAATCAATTGGTTATTGGCAAGCTTTACTCAGAAATTGGATTGCCAAATTAATCTATGGTTGCAATTTGTGGATTAGGGTCCTATATGGATATATATCGATAGATATTGACTGATTTGAGATAAACAATATAAATAATAAAGAAATATTTTAGGTCACAATACAAACTAAATAAGTAAAATATAAATATAAAAAATATATAAAAGAAAGTTTCGTCTTAAATTATAGACTATTCCTAGAAGCTTTGTAGCCTTCATATCGCCTACATTTAACAAGACATAGCACTTAAGGGAGAAATTTATACTGTTATCATTCCAGAAATAAAGAAAATTTTATAACTGCTAGTTTAAATACGTACGGACGTAGGGCGTAAGTACATATTTATACTCAGGGCTATGTTGACACAGTGGGCGTAGTGGGTGGGATTTTATTGTAAGCTGCTATATATAGCTGTAGATTCTATTTTTTCAAGTCGATTCAGTTGGTTGCCAGAAATCAAATCAAAATAATCAAGTAAAATTAATCACAAAAATAGTGGTCAAATAAGTAAAAGGCATATAGAGGTGAAATTTGATAAACACCTATTACAAATTAAACATCAAAAATTCCCATGTGTGCTTAAAAAATGACTTACGGTCGAAGGTTAAAGCTTTTAGTCTTAGTTTATTTTTCTCGTATAGCATATCAACTAAATAGGTTTTATTGATTGGACTATGAATTCTTACGAGGATTTAAATATATATATTATGGTTATATTTTGATATAATCATAGTGACTTGTACCAAAGGTGCCAAACTGACGTACATGAAAAGGAACAAACTCTATTATTATTATTATATTTTATCAAACTTCTAAGCGATTAGTAATTACCTGTATAGACGGGACACCGATAACTCTGATAAATGGTTACTGTCCTGTCGCTGACAGCCTATTTAAAGCTGCTATTAATCTGACATAACAAAATTTAGTACCAAATTGAAAGCAATTAGGGTAGATTTATTTATAGTGACTATCATTTACTGACTTGTTAGGTTTGTTTTACAAACTAATATATTATATAGTATACTAATATAGTAGATATTGTTTTTCTATATATAATTTAAGAATAAATCAGGTAAGATAAAAAAAAAATTGAGCACAATTTTATTATCTATATATGTAATACTTATGTTCAAATTTTCACATTATTTAGTAAGAGAAATTGTGTTTTTGCAGAAGGGAAGCTAATATTGCGTGTTCTATAACCAAATCGTAGAAATAAAAGGGTGGATTGAATTGCGTGTGAATTGAACCCGCTATCATATGTATATTATGGTCCACATTTAAATTGAGATAAGTCAAAGTACGGTAAAAACTGTTTTATTTTTTTCAATTTATATATATTTTTTCAGAATATTGTATATAACTGAAGCTTTCTACTATCATTCTACAAATTTGAATTTTTATGTTGTATTTCCTTGCATTTTAAACAGTGAGTATACTTTTTATTTTTTTTATAGTATTTAAGTTAATGTTTTTTTGTTAATATTTAAAAAAACATTCCTAACATTGTTTACAGCATTAACATTGATAGGACTAATATATTTACCTTCTAAATTAAAATTATGGGGAACATCCTGCATGGATGGAACCTTCTGAGGACAGTCATAAACACAATACAAAAAAGACAGCGAAATTGTTCCACCGGATTTGGAATTGTTCCACCGAAGCTGCAAATCGAGATTCATTTTCAAAACATATATAGATAAAAATCCTATTATGTGAAGCCATCGTCATTACGGCGTGATGCACATGATGTTGACATATTCAACTCTCAATGTGTACGGTTTTATAAACAAGGGCTGAGTTTGGTTCCGTGACCGTAATTGGAGAAAAGAATCGTAACACGAGATTTCTTTTTTTTTACTTCACATTGTGTCCTTTATATAGCAGAAAAAGAAGAGTGTTAAGACACTCTGTACCCCATTTTCCGCCTTTTGAGATATTGCATATTGGGTGACTGAATTCAACGCCGCGACTTATATAATGAATTGTCCTTGAGTGGAAGTCGAACCAATAACCGTCGTGTTTACAGTCAGACGCTCTGTCACTGCGCCACGACGGCTAAATTTGTCATTCAATCTAAATATTTTCAAAATTCTTCAAAAAAATTAAATTATATTAATTAAGCAATCAATTAAATATTTAATAATTTTATTGATCGTTTTCTATGAAAACATTTATTTTATTTTAGAAAAACGCACTAAGCATTGGTCCTTTTTTCCAAGATTTATGTTCGGACAACGAACTAATCTGCTGACGATGGGGTAGGAAGGACACCTGCTGCTTTCCAAATGGGAACTGTCCGTTGAAGAACGTATTTATAAAAGCTGAGAATGAAATTTGCGATATGTTTACTATGAAATGGTCAAATCAATGAAAATTGAATTGATTTAACAGAATTTCAAAAATGTTGAGATGTTCTAAAAGTATTTATTTTTTTATAATTTCAATTTTACATATAATTATTTCTTTTAATTTACTTTACATATATAGAGAAACTATGCTGTAGAGAAATTAAAATAGAAATGCAAAAAATAGAAATCAGTCATTCAGTGATTGTGAGTTTGATTTGCCGCTTAATAAATGTAGTAACATCGAAAATTTTTATTTACAATAACACCAATTTTTATTTGACAATTTAAAATTCATAGTATTTACATAACTAAATATTTCTGTTATTCAATAAGATAGTTAAACAAAAATATAAATAGTTTTCAAAAAAATGTAATCATTTTTTATATATATATATATATATATATATATATATATATATATTATATATATATATATATATATATATATATATATATATATATATATATATATATATATATGTGTATATATATATATATATATATATATATATATATATATATATATATATATATATATATATATATATATATATATATATATATATATATATATATATATATATATATATATATATATATACGTAGATACCCATTTTATATTTTCAATCATTATTTCTGTAATAATAAGTATATCTAAATAAATCTATTTGGAAATATTTATTGTAAGCGTATCTAATGAATTGTCTCACGTTATTTTCGCGTAAATTGACATCAAAACAACAAAAAAGGATTTTTCGTTTCCAAATCTCACTTGACAAGGGTCAAAATCCGGAAACAGCAAAGATTTGGATCCATAGTATTAAGAAAAAAATATCAGACAAAATTTCCTTGTAACATATTGGCTTAGGAATTATATTACACAAAGTATATAGAAATTCTTGTGACAGATCAAAATATATATAATAAGTCTGACTGACTTCCAGATATAGGCTATAGGAAATTAAATAACAATTTATATATGTTTAGAACATTTAATTTATTTTTTTGCTTTGCTACATTTCGATCAAGTCGATTTCTGTCTTTCTGTAATACCATAGGTCTCAACGGATGGATTCATAGGCTTTCATTATATTTAGTATCTACCACCTTCGTAAAAAAAATCCTACAATCATCGACTTTACATATCTTGCTATTACTTAGGTCTTAACAAACCTGATGTTATTATTGACTGTATATCCACTGTATACTCGCACAGACTTTAATAGAATTTCACGTTTTTAACATAAAATATTGATTTTTCTTTCCGATTATCAAACTTAATAGCTCATTTATCTACAAATATATGCGTAATATTGAAGTTTTTATTCTTGAAATAAACATGTAAGAACGCAAAGAATTAATACCCATATAATAATATACAATATATCATACAAACACGGACTATATGTGTATATTTAATTTACACGTTATATATTCAACATAATTTCTGACCACAATATATTTAAATAGAAAATATATAAGTAAAAATTTCCTTTCTCCAAAAATATAATATCCTTCAAAGCACAATTCGCCATTGTGTACGTTAGTGTACAAATAGAGGTATGTGTGCGGTGACACGGAAACTTTATTCACTATTGTAAGTAGAATTCATATGGGACTCCAGAATCGGTAACAGAATAGATAGATAGTAGATGAATTCTTTAGTTTGTAGGTAACGAGTTACCAAATATTTATATGTTGGAATGAACATTTATTGTATTTCTTCTTCGATATACAGTATAGTTAAATAAATAAGATGACGCGAGTGGCTACTAATTTATGTTGCGCATTTATATTTTTAAGGTAAACCCTAATCGCTTTCTTGAAATATGATATCTATGTAGATATTAATTTGAGCGTAGTTTACATTTTTTATGAAAATGTATGTAATTTTTAGTCGGCAACTACGACTTCGCCGTTTTTAAATCGTCAGAAAACAAGTAGATGTATTTTATGCTACTCTGTACCAATATTATAAAACTAGAAACGAATACTAGTACGAATTAAAAATAAAATTTCGTCGGCATAGCCCAGCAAAGCTGGGGTAAATATATGACTAAATCAGCCAGATAACACCCTCGAAAAGTAACGATGGCTAAGTTAAAGATTAATGGCAAAAATTCAATTACTTCAAAAGCGACTCGGGTGAAATTTAATGAATACAAATTAATAAATAACTGACAGTATTATACATCAATTTTATATATTATTTACCTAACATATTGTTAATATACAGGTAAAAAGAACTACAATATGAACAGTATTTGTCCACAGCCCCACGTGACACATCGCACCCCTGACATTTTATCTCAACATGTGATTCAATAACGTTATAACATTTTCGACGCTAGTAACAGCATTTAACATATTCTATAGATAGTTGCATAAGTTGTAGCTCGCGACTTCGTTTGTGACATTTTTTGTTTGTTTGGGACTATGATACGTGAATTGTCGTTTTATCATCCGGTAGGAATTTTGAATCGGTACTTAATTTTCTACTGCAATATACAATACCTATACCAATACCAATGCCCTATGCCTGTATACTCATTGTAATTAATCCGTCAATGATGAACTTTGAATATATGTTAATATTTATCATCTAAATGCTCGGTATGTTAATTTCCGTCTACAAGGCGATTTCATTCATTTTGTATTGCAATTTAACATGAAACTTTTGATACAAAAACCGTTTCATTGCTTATGTAACCGAATAAGTTTCTTTTTATCTACAAAATGTAACATAAAAACTGTTTCCGAGATAAGAGACGTCCTCGTCTTCAATCGCAATCCGTCTCGCGTAATTGCATTATTTTCCCGCGTCGCGGAAACTGTTACTTATCATTTCCTTTCCTTATCCACGTCTTTTGTCATAGTTTTTATAGAGCCTCAAGTTTTATTACTATATACTTTTCAAATAAAATGGAATAATATAGTTTTTACTTTGTAAATATTTGCCTTTCCAAAGCAGGGAAGTATTAACATTCATTTTAACGGAATGGGAATCAAATCCATTACCACCGCGTCATTAACCAACCAAACGATCAGGCGCTGTTCGTATACGGTAGAAGTGCCGGCTGTCTCTCTACTGTTGGTGGCTTGTTGGTCTGCTTACAATGCTGGCGGGGAACTGGCAGCTTGTTCTGATGAAGAGCATAGTTACCCGTCTACTCGTGAGTACGGAGTAAAATATTTACATTTGGATTGCAATAAACTACAATAAATATTGATTTTCATTGCATTTATCTGCTTTAGAACGACAACTCGTGGGATAAACTTCTGCCACTTAACATACAATGTCTTGTATTCAGGCGGAAAGCGAAGGTTCTTTGACACCTAAGTTCTTCTATATACCCGGAAATGCAGAATTAAGTGTTAAGCAGAAATAAAAAACTAATATGACTAAACAACTGCACAACCACTTAAACTTAAATATATTATTTTAATTTTTTTATCATGTTTTTCGGAACATTCCGTTTTGAGTGGCTAAACTTAACTCTGCGCTTCGTCTCTTTCAAAGCAGAAAAATTAGATAATTTATAATATTATATAATCAATCAAACCCACAACAGTCGCGTTTACGTTCAGACGAAATGAAGTTCACTTTCCGCCCAATTTTCGAACATTGAAAAATCGGGTTGAAAATTGTCCGGAAAGTAGGCACAGAGTGTCTTAACACTAAGTTCCCTCTGTCTGTAGCAGGTGCTATATACGGGAAAATATCTGAAGCTGTTTTATTTTATTTGCATATCAATATATCCGATAGAAATGCAATATCCTAAAAACACCAATTAAAGCTTCATTAACATATAACATTCAATGCTCGTTAGCTCTCGATTTTAAGGGAAATGTATATATAATTACACCACTACCAGGTGTTTGAGGACAATTGCCTTTACTAATGTTTAATTTGTTATATTTGATGAGTCAATTTAGTTTAACTTGATTAAATTAAAATATTTATAATGATTAAAAGCTTTATCTATCTTTGTAAGCTATATTCACTTTTTACTACAATATGTTTCAAGGATCATCAATGTGTAACTGGTTCTTTTTGTATGCTTTAGCTTGCTTCTAAGCTCATCACTAATTTTTCCTAGATAAAATGTACGTTGAATGATGTGTCTCATATTTAAAGAGAAAATACTGACGGTGTTGAGTTACGTCATTGAAATTCACGTGGAAACCGAGTTAAGGAACGTTTTTACACTAAGTTCTCATAAGATAGGCCTTATCCTCCTCCTTATCCTGCATAAGCTGAAAAAAGATTTATCCAACTATTATTGAAACCCACGATTATATCTTAGCTAATAATAACGTAAAAAAAACATATTTTCTTACATAGTCTATGCTCTGAGCATATACATAAATGTTTATGTTTATTTGCAAACAAAACAATACCGTGAATATAAAATTAAAGCACGTATTACAACATTAGAGAAAACGTTAGTTTTAAGTAGCTAATTTGGATTGAAAGCCAGTGCTACTTTGAACGAAATGAAAATCATTTTCAATGGAAAAGTTTTACTGAATTTCAAACAATGCAAACGATGTGGCTACGAAAAGAACCTGTGATTTTTTACAACTTTAAATATTACTTTTACTTTGCTATAAGAAAATTTTAACATTTTGTTACAACTTTCGATTTATAATCAATTAAATTATTTAATAATTTTAACACAATAATATTTATTTATCTTTATGTAATTTAAAGATGTTTTAAAAAGACTTTAATTTAATTCACTTAAGACGTAACTTAAGTTTATTCACTTAATGAGTTGAAACTCAATATCACGTTTTACATTTTTCGCTTAACATGCTATTGACATTGTATTCTAAGAATCTTTTCATTCTTGGGAGGTCTTGCGATATTAGTTATAACTTAAGTTTAAAGGGAATACTGCGCGACATAACTTCCCCCTTAACTTCAAAATCTCAGGGTTCACCTTCTCTAGTTGACCGAAGATCGTTATCATTTACAATTTTTGTAAGCATATATCTATGATAGGAGCATATATTCACAAATTTAAAGCTCGCTTAGGTGAATTATTAATAGTTAATTTGGGTTTATAATCAGTTGAACCTTGACTTAAATTATTTGGACGATATCCATACTGGTGGCTAGATGGGTTGGTGGTATATATTGCATACTAAATTTGTGAGGCGTTGAATGAAATTGATGTTTATACCTCATTGGTGGTAACGATTGGTCTAGTCACATTATTGATACCGTATTATTGTAAAACTTAGCAAATTACATTGATCTAACACTTTAACCTTATGGCAAAAACCTAAGTAGTTCTCGCTATAGTTAATTTTTAAATTTTAAAGTTCAATGGACCAATATTCTTCACTACGAGGATCACCGCAATGTTGCATTTTGTTGTCGCTGTCTCATAAGAATAGCGGCGTCACCTTTCAATTTACTCGTAATAAATGATGGATGAGAGAAATCTGGATGTTATTTGTGTCACTATGACCAAATAAAAGGGCAGTGACACAATCGATTAGAAGAGTTTGTTTGTGGCAAACACGGTGATGATGATCTAGTGGATAAGTGGATTCGAAAATACATTATGGACACGCGTATGTATAGATATTCTAACTTGAGAACAGGACAAGCTTAAGCTTGGACTCGACTGATGTCATAAGAATCTGGAAGCTTCAAGATCCACCGATCGGAGAGGAATATAAAAAAAGGGTTTCAAAAAAGTGCGACAGAGGTATATGGTATAAATAAAAGAGGCTTTAGGAAAAAGCGTGATGAGTGGTGGGTTGATGAAGTGAAAGATGCTGTAGAAAGAAAGACAAAAGCGTGGCAGGATTATAAGGTATCGAGTAAAGATAAAAGAGAGATATTAAAATGAAAGAATATAAGCTGCAAAAGCACACAAGTACTAATGAAGATGAAGCGTGAAAAGTCCGAGAAATAAAGAGACGACCAACGATTAACTTCTGGTAAGCTTAAAGTTTCTCTGGCTGAGAAGTTAGTGATTCCAGGGGTTGCTCATTGCAAGTTGCAGGCACTGGTCACCACTTAAAGATGGAAATGGATGGAATGTGTAAATAATGATCAAATAATGCAAGCAATGCAAGTAAGACAAAAACCCCCGGCAGGCATGTATGAAGAGGTTAATGACAATGGATGAGGTGAAAGAGGTATGCAGAGACTGCAGCGATTGGAGCTCTCTCTGACTACCCCGCTAGAGATAAAGAGTGTCGCTATGTTTGTATATATGTAAATTTTATAACTGTGTCTCTCAAGAAAATTTAGAAACTTTACTTTAAAACTTTAAAACTTTACTTTACGATATTTCAATAATTTATAACGATTTAATAAAAATTGTGCACAAAAATGCTGTAAAAGTCACACAATAAGATACAAAGTGAAATAGTATAAAAGAATATAAAATGCAGTAAAAATATATATTTGTTTACGGATGAGAATATTTTTACAATTGGGCAATATTTAAACAAACAAAATGAGCGTATTTATGCTGCTCTAAACGGTCTCAAATAGTCAATCCTACCACCTTGGTGAGAGCGTGACGTGGGCATTGTCCCACTTCAATGATAGTACCTTTTTTATGAGAAAGGTATCAAAACATCGACATTAGTGTATCAAGATACCATTCTGGAGAAAGTAGTTAAGCCCATTAACAAAACCATGTTCAGAAAATCAATTATGGCCCTCTCACCAAGATTTTTGAAGAAGAATTTTGGCTTCAAACGAACGCCCGGACTTTATGAGAGCTAAAAACTGGTCATCATCTAGTCCTGATCTTAATCAATCTTATGATTCGTGGTCAGATTTAAAAGCTTGTTCTAAACGCTATGATAGTCCGGAGTCCATAAAACAATCCATAAGGTTGGCAATAAAAACAATTTCCCATAGAAAGAGCGCGTGCTGCTATTAATTACAGGCTTCAACATTTAAAGGACTGTATTGCGGCCAATGGAGACCACAAATAAGCTTTAGAATTTTTATTTTTATGTTAATATATTAAACTCACTATAATAGTAATAAGTTCTACGTACCATAAAAAAAATGTTTTTTCTTTGTAAAAATATTTATGGCAAGGTTATTTAATATGTATATATACTTAGTCTTGCCATATATAAATATACATATATATTTTAAGCGTATTTGACTAATGTTGTACATATACTTACGGGCTACAACAGGACTGACGTAAGTTTCAAAATTACACATATAATGTGACACGTCATATAAAACAAAAATAAAATAAAAGGCAACTGAATGGCTACTACCTCCTAAGTCACCTACCTACCTTTGCTAATTGTTACTCACACTACTTTCACAATAAAGGACTTCCATTGCATGACTTTTCCATTTACAGACCAATTTTAATTGAACCAAACATTATATATTTTTTTAAAGAAATTAAACACGACTATTACATAAAATTACATTAAATTAGGCATGAATTAGATGATTGATATATATTTTTTATTTTCAAAAATTGATTTAACACCACTTTCAAAATAAACGGTACATATGTCCTATACCTGAACACCAATTACCCTATTGACATTCACAATACTAAAAATATTGGCACAACAATTCAATCCAGACGTCAAATGCAGGTCTCATCTTCAAAATCTTGTTACTCTAACACTTGTGATCAATGAGATACAAACTGTATCAATAATTCTTAGCTTAAGCTCTTTGCATAAAGGCTTGTTATAAATCGTTAATATGATCGCACACATCCTATTCGTAGAGGCACCATTACAATCTCATTAACTTGACCGTACTCGCTCAGTGCGTTAACGATGCCGCAATTCGAATGCGTCCAAATGTACATAATATGGTCAAATCATATCTGTAAATTAAATTTTATATTATATGTAGAGCTCCAGCTTTGGGACTTCGATTCCAATCTATATTCAATTTGAAATTAATTTTGTGAACGGAAATTATTCATTATGATTTTAAAATGAAATGGAAAAGTAATGACGAAACGATTTTCTCATTTTCCATTCAATTCGTGACAACAAGACCAGTTGCAGTTGCTGAGTAACGTAATGGATACATCTAGGTACGTAATTGAAAATAAACTCTTTGGCTTTTATTTCTATTGTAGATTAATTTAATTCGTAACCAAATCAAAAGATTGATTCATCGAGCAAGCATCTTTGTATTCGATTAGTTAATCAGTACTAATCAGTACTACCTTTATTTATTTAAAAAAAAAACCTTTAATTATAAAAAACAAATAATTACAGTATTGAAAAAAAATATAATTAATACTCACATACATTAAATTGTTTCGTAAAAGGTTTAATTTAATTTGTTAAAAAATGGGAACGGAAAGATTTAATTTGTTAAAAAATGGGAACGGAATAGTCTTTAATGTTTCTTATATATATTTTTACAAACCACATCTTGGTAAGGATTTATTTAATTTTTTCATCGAGGTAGTGAATGTCGTGGGAATTGAACATCTCTGCTTTCACTGATTCTTCTTCCACAAGTTTTCGAAACATTGCATGTTGAGTGATGGAACTCAACGCGGCGTTTTGACTTGTTACTACGCTTGCTACCTACGGTTGAAAGGAATATAGTTATTTTCCATGAGTGGAAATTGAACACATAATCATCGCGATTACAGTTACGCTGTACCACAAAGCCACGACGGCCTCTTATGGACGTCATACATAGTGGGGAGAATATAGGCAGTTTTTTTCTTATATGATAGACTCAGTTTTACTACGGTAAGTTTTAACAACAACGGTTGTTAAATGTTTGTGGCATGCCAAGGGTCACAAAGTCTACTTAAACGAGCTACGGTTGTTCTACTAGTTAATATTAACACCATGCGTGTCGTTCTTTCTTCAGAAAAAATCGAATATTTGGATTTTACCTTTGGTTGTACTATAAGTTCTAACTTATTGCCAAATTTCATAATTCTAGGTCAACGGGATGTATCCTATAGGCTATGATTTTGGGGCGATTTCCATATAAAATGAGGAAATCACGGAGCATAATCGCTGGTATGTTTTAATTTTAGAAATTTGTTTTTTTTGCTCTGCAAGCGACCATGGACCTGGATATTCGATATCAGTTATTATTATTATTACTTTATATTCAACTTGATACCTTCACGAGATTCAGAGAAAATGGTCTTGACCGACCGATAGATAGGCAGAGACAGACAAATATACAACAAAGTGATCCTATAAAGGTTTCGTTTTTTTTCTGAAGTACGTTCTGTACCCAAATATATTTTAAATTTAAAGATTCCATCAGCGGATATGGAACCATTTTAATTTCAGTGTGTTACTGACAAAAAAATATAGCCATATAAAACGAAATTGAAAGTTAACTATAATTACAACCGTTAAGGTGCAGCGAAAGTAAGACGTTCACGAAGTTTCAATTAAAAAAATTGTAAATATATAAAAAGTTGTTGGATTTACGAATGTATAAAATAATTTTGTATATTAATTTCATTTCAGTCGTTCGTGCATGTATGGCGACGTGCATGAACATTTTAGTGAAATTTTATTAACGTGATGCATCCTCATAGGAATTCGTAATATACTTCGAAATAAAGTCATTTAAAAAAAAACTAGCTCTATGTACAAACTTAACAAAAACTAAAAAATTATACTTTGATTATTTCAAATTTAAAATTAAAACAATTAATATTACTAATATTTATTAAGTATTTAAAATTCGCTATTTTAGGAGTATTTCATACTTACAGCCAGATGTTGTCATAATGGCGCCTATAAAAGAAAAGCGTGAAACTAAAAGAAAATTGTCATGTGCCAAATGGAACAAAAGCGAAGCGAGATGTGCTTTTTTTACTTTCATCAAAATAATAAGTAAATAATAAAATATTATACTGTTCGTCAGTAGTAATAAATAGCTTCTTAGGTAGAACCCATGATATCATGGGTTCATCGTACGGGTTTCATTCGCATCACAAGTAGAAGAGTGCAGTGCCTGCATTTGGGATTCAAGTGAAAGTTAGCTTTTAAAATGCATATTAACGCTCGTCTTCACTGTACTTGGCCATCTTTTTCTATTACTCTAGTAATTACAAATATTTTTAATGGAGTATACCTGTCGAACCTGTCGCCCCCTAATATTATCATGTAAAATAATATATATTGTGTCAAACTTCATTTTGTAAAAAGTAATATAATTTTGTAACCAGTATATTCCAAAGGTGGATTTACTTATTTTCTGTAGATACGATGTGCCTCGTGCTACAGCCCGCTATTTCCGAAAGGCGACCCTTGTCAAGAGAGATTTGAAGTGAAAAAGCCTCCTACAGCTTGGGGTCAATGTCTTGAGGTTATAAGATGGTATCAGACATTGCCCCAATTAGGAGCTTAAATTAGAAGTACCCTATAACGTACACGGTCCTCTTAAGTATTATTGGGAAAATAAATATAATAAATAAATTTTATGAGACCATGTGTCTGAGTATAAACTCGACGGTTACTCTGATAAATGAATTATGTTCATTTTCTTGCTCTGACAACCAACATGCGGCCTAAAGCTCCACCATTCAATACGCAATGAGAATGGAGAGCTTTGACACTATCTTATATCTGCTGCTCTACCTACTGCTATATGCAAGATGAAACGTAAAACTATATTTAATAAATAAATAAATTTTATAGTAAAACTACCTAAAGTGTGGAAAAAGTAGCACTAAATATATATAAATATAAATATATATATATATATATATATATATATATATATATATATATATATATATATAGATATATATATATATATATATATATATATATATATACATATATATATATATATATATATATATATATATATATATATATATATATATATATATATATATATATATATATCTATATATATATATATATATATATATATATATATATATATATATATATATATATATATATATATATATATATATATATATATATATATATATATATATATTATTCGTCAATACAAATGCACATATTACACTGTTTCTAATATAGACATACATGATAAAATAGGTTAATTAAATGGATACTTTGTTTCGCTTGTAACGTTACTTGATTAACTCTTATCTCTAGAGTAAACTTATGGCAGGTTAGTGAAGTTAGTAAAAGTTACGACCAAAATCAAGTTTGTCAGCGCATGGAGCACCAGTCTCAGTGGCAGTTCTAGTAAGAAGTTTCTTACCTTTCTAGTATTTGTGTAATTAAAAATAATAATGTGTGTGTAATAATGTTTAAAAATTAATTATATATATATATATATATATATATAATATATATATATATATATATATATATATATATATATATATAATATATATATATATATATATATATATATATATATATATATATATATATATATATATATTATATATATATATATATATATATATATATATATATATATATCTATATCTTCTTCTTCCACTTAGCATTATCCCAGCCTATTGCCAGGGTCTGCTTTCCTACTCAGTCTACTCCACTTTGCACGGTCTTGAGCATCCTCAGTGGTTAGTCCATTGGCTCTCATGTCGTGCGTCACGACGTCCAGCCATCGCTTCCTTGGGCGTCCGGGGGTCTTACTCCAGGGACAGACATATCAAGGCATTTTCTTCCGACGTAGTTCTTAGGCCGGCGCAAAACGTGGCCATACCATCTCAGACGACGCTCTTGGAGCTTATCCGCTACGTCACGGACCCCAAGACTACCTCGAATGAATGTGTTGCGTATGCGGTCAGCCCGAGTAACGCCACACATCCACCTCAGCATCTTCATCTCCGTTACGTGAAGCTCCTGAGTGTGCCGAGATAATGCTGGCCAACATTCGCTGCCGTATAGAAGAACTGGTCGGATCATGCTCTTGTATATCAGCCCCTTGAGTTTGGGCGGTATTCTGCGATCGTAGACCACACCAGTGACCTCCCGCCATTTGGCCCAAGCAGCGCTAACCCGGGCGTGGACATCGTAGTCGATGCCTCCGGACTCGTGCATAATGGATCCAAGGTACCTGAACTTCTCCGACTTAACGGCTGGCTCAGGCCCGATGTGGATGGTGCTCGAGTCTGGGTTCCCGCAAGCCATGTACTCGGTCTTTGACACATTCAGTTTAAGACCACCGTTCTCAAGCGCACCCTTCCAGGCATTCACTTTACGCTCCAGCATCAGTCGGTTCTCGTCAATGAGTACTATGTCATCGGCATACATCATCAGCCATGGAGGCTGGTCCTGGATGTGAGCCGTGACAGTATCTAGCACTACATTAACAAAAGTGGACTAAGAGCTGAGCCTTGGTGAACCCCTACTGTAATTGGGAAGGGTTTGGTATCGCCAACAGCGGTCCTAACTGTAGAAACAGAGTCGTTGTACATGTCTCTGATAATAGCAACATAGGATTCAGGGATCCCTTTGGATCGCAGTGCCCACCAGATACACTGACGTGGCACACAGTCAAAGGCCTTCTGCAGGTCTAAGAATGCCACATGCAGAGCTCTCCTCTTTTCCCTGTGTGCCTCCATCAAAATTCTGAGGGCAAAAATGGCGTCCGTAGTGCAAGATCCTGGCTGAAATCCATATTGACACTCAGAGACAGTACATTCTCGGCGGAGCCTGAGGGCGATCACGCGCTCGAAAAGCTTCATGGTGTGACTCATAATCTTAATGCCCCTATAACTACCGCAATCTTGAACACTGCCCCTTCCTTTGTAAATAGGGGTAATAAAACTGTGCCGCCATTGATGTGGCATCGTCCCAGTGTTCAAAATGCGGTTAAAAAGATCAGTAAGCATGAGCACACCACGAGAGCCCAATGATTTCCACGCTTCGATCGGGATATCATCAGGTCCCACCGCCTTGCCGTTCTTCATGCGTCGAAGACAATTTCGAGTTTCATCAAGGGTTATTGGAGCAATAAGTCCCAGGTTAGGAGGTGGTTCAGACGGAATACTACCCGGGTGCTGAGTATTCAGCAGCTCCAAGAAGTAACTTCTCCACCTCTCCTTCACAGAAGCATGACTACAGAGCAGCTTGCCCTGGGAATCTCTGACGCAAAGACATTTTGTGATATCTTGCGTCGCTTTATCCCGAGCACGTGCCAATTTGTAGATGAGCTTCTGCCCCTCCACAGTTTCAAGTTTATCATATAGGGGTAATAAACTTTCACTGCGGGCTCTGGCTACAGCTCTTTTGCTGGCACGTTTTGCTGCTATGTACTCCAGCCTGTCTTCAGGAGAGTTGGAACGCTGCCACTCCTTAAATGCAGTCTTCTTATCATGAATCACCTCTTGTACCTTGTCATTCCACACCATGTCTCCCTGTCCATAATACGTCCTCCCTTAGAAACGCCAAGAACATGCTTACCAGCCGTAATGATTGCTGACTGAGCTCGATCCCAAGCATCCTGAGCAGTTTCGGTGTTAGTTGATAAATTTTGACTGTTAACTCTCTGCCAGAAAGTCGGTCTGCATCGGTCCATTCAGCAACCACCACTTGATCTTAGACTTACGCGTCTCGGCTAATTTCTTTAGCGGGGTAACAACATAATCCATGACAAGAAGACGATGTTGGGCCGTGAGGCTTTCGCCAGGAATGACTTTACAGTTAGTTACCTTGCCAACATGACACCGCCTGGTCAATAGGTAATCTATTTGGGTTGAATGGAGTCCACTAGCATACGTAATAAGATGCTGCGGACTCTTTTGGAAGAACGTATTCACGATGGCCAGATCAGATGCAATACAGGTTCTTAGGATATTTTCGCCCTCTATATTGCGGCGACCGTGACCAAAACCACCGTGGACACGTTCATACGTATCCGCAGCCATTACCCACGTGACCGTTAAGGTCTCCCCCAACTATGATCACCTCGGTAGATGGTATAGCGAGTAGAACCTCTTCATATTGCTCCCAGAATGACTCCTTTTCGGCCCCGTTACAACCAGCCTGGGGAGCGTATGCACTAATTAAGTTGGCGATAGCCCCCTCAACCAGTACCTTCACCCGCATCAGGCGGTCACTGCGTCGGTCAACTTCGAGGAGACCATTCCGTAGCTCTTCAGATAAAACTACTGCTACACCAGTTTTACCGGAAGGAGACCCAGTGTATATGAGCTGGTAACCCTGTCCGATGTTACGAGACTTATTGCCCTTCCAGCGCGTTTCCTGAAGGAAAGCACACTGGACCCGACGCCTCATGAGTACATCTGTGAGTTCCCTGCATCGTCCGGTTAGAGAGCCAATATTCCACGTTGCAAAGCGGAGTTTCCTTCTGGGTACTATCTTCTTTAGCCGTGTCCGTACTTGACACGATAGCCCTTGCCCATTTAACACAGGTGTAGGGCGATGTGCCTGCGCGTCGTTTAGCGGCGACGCCCTAGCAGTACCCAGCAACATTTTTGGTCTTTCCATATGAGTGGCTGGTGGTGGCTTTTTAATGGAGCGATTGCCATCTGACCTCCAAACCCATTTTTGTGGGAAAAGCCAAGGATAAGAGGGAAAAAAATTAGTAAAACGGGGGAGGGGGGGGGGTAAGGACACCACTTTCATGGATTGGGAAGAAGTATGACAGTGGTGGCTCGAGGATCCGGGGTCGCGTACCCGTATGCCCAGTACCAATATCGGACAGACATTTGGCCAGACACCCTCTGGATGAATATATTATCTGGATGAATATATATATCTATATATATATATATATATATATATATATATATATATATATATATATATATATATATATATATATATATACCAGATATATATATATATATATATATATATATATATGTCATACCAAAGGGAGGTATTCAATTCGAGAGTGAATGGATATTCAAGTGTGCGTCAGCGTAGACAGCTAGCTGAAGCTAAGCTTGAAGCGTTTGCAAAAGCAGCGCAAGCTCATTTTAGTATATAAAATATTTAGAGTCAGAAGTTATCTCATTGCGCCTGTTTTACCTTGATAAAGTTATAGTGTCGAACATACTACCAAACGTATAAGGTAGAAGACAAGAGTAAGCAAGTAAAGATATTCTTGACTTGCTTACTCTTGTCTTCTCCGAATTTGGTATTCGATATACCAAAACTGTTTTGTGGGTACCTTCATAATTGTTTGAAATGACTTGGTAACTATAGCAGGAGCAGTGCTTGTACCAGGTTTGCCTCGTGCCCCTAAAATCAAAATCCTGATAATCCAGATAAAACAATCTAACAGGATTTCCCATTGTATCTTTTCTCTTATATCCTTAAAAGACCCTCGTCAAGAAGGATTTGTTAACTGAAAAAGTACAATTTTGTTTTTTTTTCCGTTTTGTTATGATCATCTAATCAAGTAACGTTGTTGGTTAGAAAAAGGTTACAAAAAGATGGATATATGATAAGCTATGTGCAATCAGGATTTTTACTATGTGCAACAATGATGATTTTAATAGTACAAAAATTCATATATTTTATAATTTGAAAATGTATCTACACATACTACTTTATATATATGATATAATTATAATGTATTATATAGATAGATTTAGATATAGATTAATTATATATATATATATAATTATTATAGTAGAATATAATAGTATATATTATAATCTGATAATGAATATAGATTATATAAAGATTATATATATAATATATTATATATATATATATTATATACTATATATAATAATATATATATATATATATATAGTATATATATATGATATATATATATATATATAATATATAATATATATATATATATATATATATATATATATATATATATATATATATATTTATATATATATATATAAATTGAGTAGAAGTGAATTGAGACTGACGTATTTTGACACTAAGTTATCTTTGCCTACTCTGCTCTATTTGATATATTGACACAACTGATTGGATCAGACAATATAAATAAAAAAGACAAGGTTAATAAAAAAGTGAATATAATAATGAAAATTAATCACGTTTAACACAGATTTCCACTAACATTCAAATACACGAGTAATATTTTTATTACTGTACTCTTTGTGCAGCAAACAGTTGCAAAATTAGTTGCTCTTTCAAACTCTACATAAGTAATTTTCTACGACAAAAGCGAATCGCATGCCTCTAAAGAATTTTATATTTGTGATATTTCTTTCTGAGCGCATGAACGGACGGCATTGTTACTGGGACCAGTGAGGTATGTAACAGTACCCGGAACGCGACTTATTTAATGCTATTGCGGTACAGCAAATTTATTAGAAGAAACGTTCCAAGCAATTTGACTAGAACTCTGTTGGAGCGATTTTTATTTGGAAAACATGCAACTTTACATATTTCTAGAATAAAATATATATTTGATACGTTGAAAGATATGTTTAATAAAAGTAAAACACATACGTTTTAATGTTTAATTTTATTTAATTTTATATCGTCTTATTATAATCATATTGTTTACCACAGCTATTACTATAGCTACTTATCTATATGTAAGGGTAAATTATTTAAATAAATATAGTATATGTATATAAATTTTATCTGCTAAAAAATGTAATCCAATAATCGTAACTTCATATTGAACGCGACTAGAATTTTTAAGGCCAATCCCAGTAAAGTAGATGGTTGGTATAAATTAATTCCTCTCTGACCCGCGTATTAATATTCAGGGCACTCACAAACTTCCCTCTAACTGCTGTGGAAATATTCGAATTTATTAATTTAACTGACGGCTCTTTCTACTTTGATTTAATGGTGGATTTATATATGTATGTATATATTATAATTTTTGACTTATAACAAATTCTTTTAATGATTATGGCATTTCGAGCATGCCAATTGGACAAATCACTCCACCAATGTCTCGTTGTATGGAAGAGATTATACAGCAAACAAGAGATCGTTATCTCTATCGTGAAACAATAGTATAATTTATGGTAAAAAGAGATTCAATTATAGCTGGCTTGGCTTTAAATAATAAGATAATCAGATATATACAATATAATATATACACAACACAGTGCATTATTAATCACTTTGTCTGAATTTCAGCCATTGTTATATTAATTACATCGTTAAAAAATCAATTTTATAGTAGCATATTTTATAATACTTTAAAGAAAATACATAGCGGCACAGCGTCTGACTGTAAACGCGACAGTTGTGGGTTTGATTCCTACTCGGAGTAATATCAAAAAAATTTAGGCTAAAAATGAGGAACGAAGTGTGTTATCACGAAGTTCCCTCTGCCTACCCTGCTGTATGTGGGATGTAACGTAAAGCGATTCATTCACATAAAGCTTGAGATAATATAAAACCATTTGCTCACGTTGATATATTTCACCCCTTGCATGAGCTCTTGTTTACGCCTGTCAAGTCATATAATTACAAACGGAAGCGTTATCCATGATATTATTAAATTAATGTTGGCAGATGTTGTTAATAAATTACATTTATACACAAGGCGGCAGCTGTCAACTCGGGCTTTAATCGCAATAATGTTAACATTATTGAACTGTAATTGTAGTGTGTCCTTATAAACTTTACTGTAAAAGATAAATGAGTAAATTTATAAATTAATCAGCCAATCGTCTAAAGCAACTCATCTTTGTTAAGTTTAAGTAGATATAATTTTATATAAAGTAGCTCATTTGCGTTGACGAAATATAATTTAAATTTAAGAGGATACTAGAAAAATAATTCATATAATATAAGTAATATATAAAATCATAATTATAAGGCATACTCGTATAGCAGTTTTTCAATTTAACTTCACAAAGTGTACCGGAAGAGCAATATATTGAATAAAAAATAGAAAGAAAAAGCAAAATTTAAATCAATTCGACGCTTAACTTACTCGTGACACTTATTTTGAGCAGTTTAGTGAAATTAGTTACGAATGCTAAGAATGTGAAGTGACAATTATTTTGTCTGTATTAGAGTCATAATTTGTGAGGATGACCGATATATATATTTCTATCAAATTTTCCAGGTTACTTTGTCAATTATATTTTACTATTTATTTATAATGCAAGCACTTTTGCAAATTCGAAAAGTAAATAACATTATTATGATATATAGTACCTAGGTATTCTTCTGTCATGAAAGTGTTCTTAGAATTATCTTAGGTTATACAAAGAAACCCCCAATCATTTATAGAACGAAAATCAACCAAAACATATTTGACCCTGGGTGAACTACTCGATGCGACCATCGATGAACTATATATGAACGAGAACTTTTAAAATAAAGTTTTTGAAAGGAATTTTTAATTACGTAAGGGAATGGACTTTTTCGAACTCAAATCTGGGTTTTGCAGTAGATTTAATTACGAGAACGAGCTTGGACAATTGAATGGGTATATAAAATGTCATACATGTGCTGTTGATTGTTCAGGAGTTTCCTCATTTAAGCATCCAAGATTACAGCAATACATTACACCCAAGACACAATATGTAAAATCCTTTTATCAATTTTGGACAAAATTGATAAAATATGACCCTACGATAAAACTAGACGGTCTAATTTAGCTTGCGACCTTTTACCTGAACTAGCACGCAAAAATTGCAGAAGTTGGACCAAAAGCTTTTGAAGTTATTGTGAACTCAAAAAACTTGTATTCATCTTAAAAAATTTAAATTTTAATGTTACTGCAAAATGTCAAGGAAATATACTTATATACGTACTGATTTTAAATAAAAACATCGTGGATGGGCAAGCTTCAAAGTCCTTGAATTTTTTAGGGTTCCATACCTTAAAAAGAAAAATCGGAACCCTTATAAGATCTTTTTGTAGTCTGTCAAGACTATTTTCTCCAATCAAGCTTAATTTTTTTGCATTTTGTAACAAAATCGCCGCGTAATCAAAACCTTCCCATTGGGTATTTCCCATTGACCTAGATTTATGAAATTTGGCAATAATTTCGAACATATAACAAAGGAAAAAGTCCTGAAATTGGAAATCTATAGATATATCCCAGAAAAAAACTATTACAAACTGTACTCTATTACAAACTGTACGCTACTACTTACTATAGTTCTTTTCATACAAAATGAGTGCATATGACCACACATTTAAGTTTATGGACTCTTATTGTTGTGTTGACACGGGTACCTGTGACCACGGACTACTGTAAAGTGTTCGAAAACGTCGGGTTTCCAAAAAAAGTAAATATACGTGATTAATCCTGTTTAAAGGTTTTATTTATATAATTAACCCTTATATTATTTGGCGAGAACAGAGAACTTTCAGTATATATAAAGGGAAATATCTCAAAATTAATAATTTATAAGATTAACGCAGAAAGAAACCATTACAAACTTATATTTGTAGTTAATTTCAAACAATATTAATAGTAATTTTAATTATTAGTAATTTTTTATAAATAGTATTTTTCTCAGCGGAATACCTACTATCATGAAATTGGTTCGGAATCCTCGGTGCGCGAATACGCGAGATAGGCATCTTTAACATATAAAAAAAAAACTAAAATATATTTAGTGTGAAAAGTCCCGCTTAATTCGGACTTAATTTAGACCCATATGTAGCCATAGTACCAATTTGGGAACTACCCTGTAATTTCTTGAAGTCTTAACATTTTTTATAATTAATAAAAATATAATTTTTTATAATTAATATAAATAAAAAAATGTTCTAAATTTATCTGCGGAACAGAATTATAAAAGAAAATATTAAAATTCTTTATGAAATATGAGAATTTTTGGAGAATCGCTATTTTCGTTACAGCTTTTAGTAATTTCGCATAAATTTAAGCACAATTGTAATTATTAAATTTCACAGTCAGCTAGTAACAAAATTTAATTCAGGTCAGGTCATTTCATAAGGCGACCGCGTACAACGAATCTACATGAAAATTTTGTCTCAGTCGAAACAGAGAAAGCAGGTCATACATGTAGATAGATGTCTTCTGTTTTTTTAAATAATCAATTAACTATCAATTATAATGTAACAGCTTACAATAATAATAATTTGTACATTAATAATGCTTTAATAAAGGTGGCAAATTATTTATATTTTAACTTATTTACAAGAAATTATATTTCTCGGAGAGGCGCAAGCAATACGTCATAGCTGCGGCAGAGTCCGGTTTATTTCTATTTCGGTTCTGGTTTATTATCGAGCGGCCCGAGTCTTTGAGTAAACGACGGGACTCAGAGACTCACTTTCATTTTGGTCGTCGCTCGGATCACAAGCCTGGGAACTGTCTTACGACTCGTTGTATCAACTGCCTACTTGTTGATTGTGGACCTACCTATATTATTAAAATCAGTTAAAGTTAATAAAGTCATTGTAAGAAGATAGTTTGTTTACTGCTTGCTATCCTCACCAGACCCATGAATATGTACTCTGGGAGAGGGACCACCACTCTAATAATTACCCTGCGCCGACATATTTAATACTATTGACATATTTCTGAAATAAACTTTATCTTACAATGTCCATTATTCTTCCAACTTTTAGCAATCAGGCCATTTGGGTCACAGGCACATATATGATTGAATGTAACAACATTAATATGTTGGTAAATTGTTATTTTTGCCATAGACACAACCATATTGATATTAGATAATTGAAAAATTGCGTGCTCAGAACAAATTACGTTGAAGGAAATTGCCATTTTCTTGCGATTTACTATCCTAAAGCTTGTTATTCCAAATAAGTCGGTAAATGCTAAGCTACATCGTAGTATCGCATGATAACCTAACCGTACGAATTAAAAAAAGACTCGAGTAATTTATCACGAATATAATGGTATAAAGGTGAAAGACACGCTATAAAAAGTGCCTATTGCAAATTTTGTTTTCTTCGCAAACCGAAATTCAGTAAGCTAACTTACAATAGTCTACGGAAACTTGTAAATTTATGAAGAAGAATTTCATTAGTTAAGAAAGAAAAGGTTAAAAAAGCTCCATTTATTTTAGTGTCATTTAGGAGTAAAAGGAAATTTGCCAACATTACGTTGACCACTAAGCCATAGAAACGCAATTTGTTATACGCATCCGATCTTCTAAATCACAGATTTGGGCTGATTCATTAGACATTAATCCTGAAGGTGTGGCCAGAAGGTAGGAAACCGGAAAAATAACACTATTAATACTAGTAAGCCATTCGTGTGTCATTTTGATGTAAGAGTATTTGGGTTTTCCCTATTTTGATTTTGCTTTCGATATTTATTTGAAATAAAAGTGTAATACTTAAATAACCATTCCATTCAATGCAAAATTTCCATAGAAAATGTATAGAAATTATGATAAGATCTCCATTTAATTATATCATAACAAGCACCTGTTCTGTAGTTGATAGGTACACCTGATTCTATGTTCGGACAAAATTGTACATATATTGCGAATTTCCATTTTCTTGAAAGCTTCAATAATAGTAATAACAACTAAACAATATAACGCCTTTACTCTCACCCACGTAAATTCCAATATAATACCCAAAGTCACTTTAAGCTTTCAAGGAATAAGTTTATGCTGAGTAAGACTTAGACGATCTATCAATTCCCGAACACGTGAACTAGCCTAATATCCTAAACATAATGGGTGTACGCAAGAGTATGCCAATATCCATTATAGCACGAGGTAATAAATGTTCGAACTGAAATAAAAACGACAAGACTGAAATATTGCTTAAGAAATAAAAGGTTTATCACGAACACGTACGTTCCATTGAATGTTTATGTTCTTACATTTTAATTGACCATAATACTTTTTCTATAGTTATTAAATTAATACCATATGGTTATTTTTTATTAAACTCACTCTAATGATTATATTTAAAAGACATTATCTTCATTTATACATAAAAATGATTTTCTTTTTCCTTTGGTCATCGCGTCACGCGTGAATGGATGGAACAACTTCGTTAATTCTTTTTTTGTTGTGTTATTTATTATAATGAAAAGGTTGTTTTAAAGTAAAAAGAAGGAAGTGTTGTGGAACACAAAAAAATCTATTACAAACTTATTTGTGTGGTATAATTACATTTCATACAAAACGACCGTAAATTTAAGTTTGTCAATTTTATAAGATACGGAAACTGCATTGATTATCACTCGAACTTGACCGATATTTATTTAAATTGAGACATTTTATGTTGGAGGACCGTCGTGGCGCAGAGGTACAATCTCTATCTGTAAACCCGATTGTTTGTGGGTTCGATAGCCACTCGGGGAGAATGAAATATTTTAATTTTCTTCGCTCTAGTAACAAAGCATAAACGCGGCGTTGAGTTCTGCCGCTCAAGACGCACTGCCTTGAAAAGAGCGGGGAGCGGAATTTCATTGTGTTATATACACAATACATGCAGACATATGAGATTAACTCCTAGAGCAAGCGGGTGAAGCTGCAAGCGAGTCGCTAGTATGAGAAAAAAATAAGTATATTAAAGAAAACAGGGAACGCAGTTTTAACGTAGGTAATAAAGAAATGTAAAATTAATTAAATATTATTAATGTTTATACTATAGCTGTATAAGTTAGACATTGAAGCGTTATTTTCAGCTATTCAACAAGCAAATCTCTCAATGAGGGTAAAACGGAAAACGCAGTGACTTATGTCAGGCTCTATATCACGTCACTCTCAAATGGTGTGCTTCTCGGTGCCTTCGAAAAAAATGAAAAAAAAAGGAGAGACCCACTCAAATCGAAAGTCGTTTTATCGCTCCCTATAGAAACACTAAGCCGGTATGGAGAACAAAGTTTACCCAAAAGTTTTGTAACGTAACAATGTAATTAGCCCCGAAGATTGCCGGCACAACTTGTAAGAAATGTCTGTCTTACAACTTTTAATCCCGCGTGTACTAAAACGATCAGTGGAAAGTGAAAATAAAAATAGAAAGCCTCAACTTAGTCCAGACGCTTGTAATCTTTAATTAAACTTATACCGTGGTTGGTCAGGAATTTGAATTAGCTGCCTTATTGATAGTTGAAATTATTTATTTTTAAGGATAATTTTAACACTTGTAAGGAATTGAAAAAAATATATATATTATTATGCATTTATTTTACATATATTTTATAACTAACTAGTATAATAACGTAATAAACGTATACGAATTTTGACGTAGTTTGATGAGAACATATGGCTCGGGTTCATATTTGGCTACGTTAAAATTTATATTTCATATTATATTTTAAAAATCATTAAAAAAAATCTCTCATGATAGAGAAAAATGGGCATTATTAAAGGAGGCCTTTACCCATCCTGGGGTTTCCGTAAACTAAACAAAATTAAATAAATAGATATAAAAAAATATAGATAGAACAAGTTAAGTATTTTTAAATATACATATATTAAGAAAAGTAACTACGATAGTAATAAAGTTACAGAAAATAAAAGACTTTTTTATTTTATTTTTATATTTTGACACTTTAAAATTGTTAAATATAGTATTATACTTAATGGTAATACTACTTTAACATTAGACAGAAATTTACTTGTATGACAATCATTTCTTACCCGATTTGAAGGGGTCAAATTTAGGGGAATTAAACATCAAACTTATAAATATACATACATATATATAGCTTTGATAGTGTGTCATATGGATACGACAAGATCACACACAGGTCTCGAGGTCAAATGGCAGAAGTTCTTAGGTAATACTTAGTACGTACAATTTAGAGCAAGTTTAATAAAAATAATTGGAAGTGGCAACATTACTCATGATGAGCCAGGCATTAAAAGGGCAAGTTCATGGTGTGTTTTTTGTAACAAAAAAAATACTGTACCACTATATTTTATTTTTTATTATTATTTAGCTTCATGCTGTATACCGAACAGCGTAAAGTAGGCCGAGGGAACCTATGCTAAGACACTCCGTTGCCTAATTTCCGCCTTTTCAGTGAGTGAGTCGCGGAACTTACGTAGCACTTTGCCTTGCCAAAGCGATTTAAATGAAGATTGCTCATTCTCCGCGAGTGGGAATCTAAACTACAAGCCGTCGCGTTTACAGGCAGACGCTGCTGCTTTTGCGCTAGGACGGTCCTCTGACGGAAGCGTTGATTTTCACCCTCCAATACGCAATAAGCTTTCTACTTTTTCTCCTAAACTGAAGCTTAGTGTTAGGTAAGCAATGTGTCGTCCATGATAGGAATCCAACAATATTTTTTTTACCTTAGATTTTACTAATTTATTAAAAGAAGGCAAACGAGCAGAAGAACCGCCTGATATTAGATGGACACCCTTGCACATAAACATCTACAGCCTAAGTGGATGTGGATGCGTTGCCAATATATATTGAAGGAAGGCAGGCTGAGAGAACCTAGTGTCAAAACACTTTGTTCTCCGCTTTTCGCTATAATCAGAGCGTAGTGATGACAATA
Source organism: Dione juno (assembly GCA_037127375.1). Lineage (NCBI taxonomy): Eukaryota > Metazoa > Arthropoda > Insecta > Lepidoptera > Nymphalidae > Dione > Dione juno. Next base: position 3,624,084 of record JAXRJS010000038.1, on the reverse strand, counting down.
ATTAATTCAGTTGAATGTTATTAACTATTAAGCCCACAACCGCCGCGATAGCAGTCACACAGTGTCCGGTTATGTCACGAAAGTCTCAAAAAACGTATACATACATATATAATATACTTTAAACAAGGAATTATTATTTTAGTTCAAATTACTTAAAAATTGTATATTCTAATTATTCTATAATAAAGTGAAGATAAAACCACATATTCTTATAATAATTATGGATTATTTACATAACAGTTTTATAACATAGCCTTAGGTTATAAAATGAAGATAGCATTAGATAGTTCTAGAATATGCCTGAACTTAGGCATAGTTCCGTCAAATGAGCCTGAGGGTAATTAACCCTTGTTTCTTGTTACTTGTTACAACATGACTCGATGTATTAATAATAAACGTATGGTCGTCTGACACGTTTATTACGCTAAGCTCGTGTCATGACGCCGCGGTACAGATTCTCACTCGGGGAGAATGAATTACTTTCATTTCCTCGGTCTGTTAACAAAACATAGTGCGGCGTTTAGTTCCGCCAACAAGTTCCTCAACTCGCAATGTCTCCATATTGGACGGAAAATGGAGATCGGAGTGAGACCCTTCTATATAAGGAAAATAGCCTACGCCATTTATTTATTTTATTTACTAATTTGTAGTCAAATGTCATTTTTCTAGCAAATGGCAAATACTATTACGTTCATAAGTTACATAAATAATGATTTACTTTTATAAGATCAAAGAAATAATCAGAGCCTCGTTTTGCTTTGAATCACTTAGTGATGAATCACCCACACAAAATAAATCTACGACCTCTATTTTATTAAAACTACACATTATTTCGAATCTGTTGCACAAGCATTACATATTTTTCCTTTGTTCAGCTCAAATATGTATCTCGTAAGCTAAAAGCTTAACCCTACGTACAATCCACTTAAAATAATTAAACCACCGTTCTTTTTGTTGTAATAAATTCAGTTAAGTTTTGGCACGAAACCAGTACCAGATTTGCCAAATGTACGTCGACAACTGTTCCTAATGGAAGTAATAAAAGTCATTTTCATACGAGACAGTTATATTAAGCTATAATTACGTAATGTAAAACAAAGTACGGGCCTATCTCATTTACTTAAATACGTAATACATATTGCGTTACTTACGATCCAATTTATCTGTATAAATATTTGTGTTACATAAATATTAATGATACACAAGATTGATGTACTTGTTTGTGTAGCTCTGTAGAAATATAGTTCTATTCGAGATCGTTGAAAAGCATTCCAGATTTTATATAGAAATAAATAGGAATTTATGTTGTAAATTAATAGAGGAATACGTTAAGGAATGGCAGCTATGAATACATTAAGACAGGCTATATATTTTTTATGATATTTTTATTTTCGTTAAATACTCTACACATTTTGTATACTGTACACGTTTGTGTACACATTTTTATAAAACGCATTTTGTACAAATACAGAATTTTAATATAGTGTAATTATATTCTCAGTCTACTTTTACTCCCCTTGATTTTCTTTTATTTTCTTATATTTCTAATTTTCACTAAATCGTGACTTAATTCGTTATTTGTTACTTTAATTTGCCTGAATTACAAAATCGACATATTCATATACCAAACAATACATTTTAAAGACATGCGTCGGATCGGCCGCTTGGGGCTTATCATCCCAGTATACTTTGACAGATGTCTGTAACATCGTACCTATCTTGTGGTGTGTTGGGCATTTGTTCACTCAATGTAGTAATTTCTTTATAGGAAATGATAATAATATAACTAAGCTATATAAGCTATATAATTAAGCCCTCCCGGTTCTGTGGTGGCCGTGGGTTTGATTCCCACTCAAGGAAATTAATTATTTTCTTTTCCTCGCTCTGGTACGAAGACAAAGCGAGGCATTTATATCCACCAATCGGCACACAATATCCAATAAAAATTGAGCGGATTAATATTGAACGTGGAATATTTTATACTATAATTATATATAATAGAATTAATTAGTTCATCAACATGTTCACAAAATATTAAATAATCTTAGTTATTGTCTGCCATCTATTATTTAAAGAAGAATACTTAAGCTTAGCATGACTTGTAGAAGGAGCATTAGCTGGTTTCCTAACAATGAAGTTAGTCGAAAAGTTTATTAACTTAAAGCTCGTAAACTCCTGCTCTCCTTAACTTATGGTTCTTAAAACTTAAAACTGAATCAACTTAAAACATTAAATAGTGGCTCATGATACTGTTTTTGATGTAACTAAGCATGTATATTGTTACACTTTAATAACTCGTAATAATTAAATTTTACGATTCTTATATCATTAAGATGAAATTGTACCTAGAATGTCAAAAATTTTCTTAAGATTTATGTTTGTAAAAGTGCTTGCAATTTTGTAATAAAAATGTAAAAATTTGGGACATTAATATCAAAGGAGATAGAACTAAAAGGTAAATTTCTTTGTTTTCACGTTAGAGACACTGCATTTTTGGATCAGCACGTGGTCTATGATGCAGCATTCACCCGTTAACGTGATGGTTAGGGGGTTCATAATAGCATAGCACTCAATGCCATTAGTGAGAACTGTACAAATACAATTACAATGGTATCCAAATTTGTGATATGAACAGTGTGTCAAATGAAATAAATATTTAAAATATATTTTTCTAGATTTAATTTTGTACTTCAGATCTCCTAGAAACATCATTATAATTATCGGTTATATTATTTAGATTCAATTACTAAAGGTTTTATAATTTTAATGAATGTTAAATAAATTTAATTATTAATAAATTTAATAAGCTTCACGACAAAATTCACTTTCATGCTTGAAATCACTAACGATTTTGTTCATTTTAAGGCGAAATCCCAAAAGAATAATTTCATTTTATAGCTTTTATAATCTAATCAATTTATTTTTGATGGAAACTTCCAAGTAAGTAAATTTACTTTCAAATTCATAAAATATTTACCATCTATTGTAGCATATTTACGAGTAAAGAATCTTCGAGAATAAGCCGTCGCGTTTTTTATGTATCCCTTTATTACTTAACTTATAATGAGTTAGGCAGATAAAACCAGTGGACCAGTGGACCACTTACTGAGATATCTTTTTAACATTCATTCATTCATTCAAAAAATATTGAATAATGGTTGGCAGAATCCGATACTGAGATTTATATAGAGTTATTAGACAAACATTGAATGAACGAATGCACGACACAATTGTTTAACTTTACAGTCAGAAGTTTTGTTTGTTATCTGCTGTAGTAATTATTCAATCTCATATTAACAATTAATTATTAAAAACAATAATAATAATAATACTACCGGTTTCAATCTTTTGTTACGCTATACAAATATATCTCATGGACGAACGATTTTTGATAAAGTTAGTGTGATTTTATTAGTTAATATTTATACTATAATTTTCTTAAAATAAAATACATGATCCGCGAAATTCGTGGAAAGCATACTGCGACGCTCTCAGTAGCATCGCTGCCATGCCTTAACGCTAGCATGCTAAATTCCTTTGAACATAATATTTTGGCCAACTTGTGAAATATTTATATATGCTTTACAAGTCGCTGATGTAACAATATTTAAAAATCATAATTAAAACAAAAATATTATCCTTACATATAACAAAAAATATATTTTTTTTAATATTTCTCTCCAGAAATACCTGATATTTATAATTAAATATGAGATGTTGCTTACTTGTGATCAACTGGCACGCTCGAGAGAAGAAGATGAAGATATTCCTCCACTACTTTTTGCATCGTGGATTGTAAGGTTAGCCGATTTAGTCGAAAGAGCTTCACTTTTTTTATTTATTTAATTGCTTTATGGCATAGTATTATCGATAATAATACGCTATAAGCACAGTGATGTTACAGAATTTATAGTGATATAAGGCCACTTCATTGTATATATTACACAGAGAAATATCCTTGTGTAATTAATTACCAACGGGTAATTCAACGCATTACTGTGAAGTACTCGTAGATCTAGACGAGATACTTGTGAACTGATTTGGTCCTATAATATCCTCAAGGACGTACATGCATCCATATCATCATTCATTAAAAAATTATGCATCATCATCAGCTTTCTAATAAGGTATCGCCATCTAGGATATGCAGTGTGTACATAAATTACTTCGAATTGAAAACGTGAACGTGTGGTAAATACGAGAATTTGTTACAAATGAAAAAATACAGCTTATGTTAATTTTATTAATATAAAATAAAAAATGTGTGACTAATAATTAACATAACAGGGAAAGAACATTGGTAGATGAACATTGATTATTTGATCGCCATTGGCTAAAACATGCAAAAATATTCTACATCATGACTTGTTTGACACCTGTCAGAGACAAGGAGCCATATTATGTGTGACAATGTCTTCTGCAGTATACCCAAAATGTTAAAACGACAAAATAAAATCTACATAAACATTGTTGAAACTAGTGACCCTCGTCAGGAATTTAAAGCGAACGTGTATTAATTCCGCGTAATTAGCAGAGCACATGTGTTTAATCTCGCCAAGCTTGGTATTGTTGGTAATAGTGTCTAAACACATGTTTATCTTGCGCCTGTTAATGCAAACAAGGGATAATGGGTCTGGACTGCTTCAAGGACGATTACAAACGCCACGGTGGGAGGCTTTAAATCTAAATTGGTTGGAAAGTAAGATTTACGACAGCCAACTATGAAAACAAATGTATAGCGGTGACACAGTGTATTAAGAAGTTTACTTTGAAATACTGTAGTTACATGCAAAGTATACAACTTGAAAGCTTGCGAATGACAATAAAAACGTAAGTATTTTCATTATTGGTATGGGAAATAAGGCCATGGCTGTATTATGGCTTAAGTTGTTTTATGCTAGGATGCCTGTAATTGTATAGCTGGAGTGGTTGGATCGTGTACTACATGAATGTTCATACATACAGGATAAAAAGTGCTCGCTCTAGTCTTATTACTCGTTGAAAGCTTCAAACCACAACTGGCAAGCTTTGTTAAAAGTGTATTTATAACGTAAATTATATTGACATGGTAGAAGTGATTTTGTATGTTTTTTTACGTTTCTATATTTATTAAAAATAAGACAAATATAACAGATCACTCTAATCTATTATAAGAGTAAAGCCTGAAGATATATATATATATATATATATATATATATATATATATATATATATATATATATATATATATATATATATATATATATATATATATATATATATATATATATATATATATATATATATATATATATATATATATTATATGATTATATATATATATATATATCTATATATATATATATATATATATAGATATATATATATATATATATAGATATATATATATATATACATATATGGCACAACTGGCAACTTGTTAAAAGTGTATTTATAACGTAATTAATTGACATGGTAGAAGTGATTTTGTATGTTTTTTTTAACGTTTCTTTCTAATAGCTCCATGAATTATTTATTAAAAATAAGACAAATATAACAGATCACCTAATCTATTAGAAAGTAAAGCCTGAAGATATATATATATATATAGATATATATATATATATATATATATATATATATACTATATATATTATATTATATATATATATATATAGTATATATATATATATATATATATATATATATATATATATATATATATATTATATATATATATATATATATGACTTAAATATAATTTCGACCAGGCATACATATATACATACACAAGACCAGGAGGGAACCACACTTGAGTGGTAATCAAATCTGCTAACTTAAGAATGACAATTTTCCAATATAATTAAGTATTTTAAATACAACGAAGTCATAATATGTCAATAGATAAGAAACTTTCTAATAATTTTTTATTTGATTAGTATAGTCATATAAATAACACTTTCTCTATCACCCGGAGCACTGAATGTCAAGATACCATCACTTGCTATGAACGTGAACTTTGCTATCTGAAATTAGACAATGTTTCCGTGAGCTCGCAGCCTCCGGCAATTGAACCCTCATTTAGGATTACTCATGCTCTTGAAGGGTACGTATTATCACGCTAGTTTCTACTAGTGGTGTTATCACCCGCAATCTAGAGATAGCACGTAAATTAACGTATTACTGCGTACGTAGCAACGCCCATATATAGGTAAATCTATACAAAAATTTGGATGTTTAATATAACGTATCAAGTATCAAGAACTAAATAATTAAAGTTGTAATTTTAAATCAGCTCTTCTTTGTACGACATCTGAAACGGAATGGCGTCGTGGCGCAGAGCCATAACCTCCGCCTAAACGCGACGGTTTGTGGGTTCGATTCCCACTCGGGGAGAATGAATGATTTTCATTTTCTTCGCTCTGGTAACAAGACAAAGCGCGGTGTTGAGTTCCGCCACCCAACACGCAAGGCCTCGAAAGGTGGAAAGCGGGGAACGGAATGTCTTAACACTAGGTTCCTACGGTTCCCTATGCCTAGCTTGCCACGTGAGATACAGCGTGAAGCTAATTATTCTTAACAAATAACTATATTTATTAAGATATAAAATTATATTATTTCTGCTTTTAGAATTCCCTAACTGTATATGCAAGGATATGAGTTCGATTTTAACTTTAAAAAAACATTTATATTAATTTCTCCTGTCTAGTGAAACAAATTCACGCATGGAACGTTTCTACTTAGTATGGCAATATCTCTTAAAAAATATCGGTGAAGTGCAAATAGTACTTGCGCAACGAGTTACGTACTAGGTATATCAAGATTGTATAAAAAAATTTGTTAAACCTAAATTTGCAGTTGTATCCACTAATTTCGTATGAAATCAACTACAAATATAAATTTGTATATAAGTATAAGCAGGTGGCCATTTTTATACAAAATGCAAAATACTTAAACGCTCATATCTTTTGATTGCGTTGAGTTTTTTTCTGTGCTTCAAGATTCGAAAATCCAACATCAAATATCCAAGTTGATGATAACTTGGATATTTTTGATACTAATTTCAGCTTGATTATTTCACGTGATATGGAGAAAATAATCTTGACAGACGGACAGAGAGGTGGGCAACAAAGTGATCCTATATGGGTTTCGTTTTTTTTTTTGAGGTACAAACCTTAAAAATAGAAATTAGTGTAGCTTGTCACTAGATCCTCTTTGCTTACCATCTAATATAAGCTATCTATAGCAGAAACGTAAAGGCAGGAAGAAAGGAAAGAAAAATAATTATGCAAAATATAAAGGAAATAAATAATCAATCCTACGTATATTCGAAAACGATATCTACATCTCGTCTTGACTGTCACGACCAATTGACCCTAGTACTCCGGAAAAGCATTTCTGCGCACAGCTATAATAGCAAATGGTACTCATATATTACTGACAACATAAAGTGTACTCCAGCCTCCAGCCTCAGGAATAGGATCAAGGATGTAGACTTTAGTGATGTGCGGAATGGGATTCTTAGATAAGCTTTGAAAATTGGAAACATTTAAATTTTAGATAATCTGGTTTTTTTTTCAGTTACTTAAAGTTAATATTTATGTTTTTATGTCTCATGTATGTAACTTTTTACACAAAAGATGAATTAAAATGAAAAAAAGATAAAAAAGAGCCTACATAGTCTAATGATGAATCACTTCGGAGTTCCATCAATATAAATGTTTATGCAACTTAAATTTACCTATACATGTAAAAAATAACCATTTTTTTAAGATTTTAACATTTCAAAATCACAATTAGATTAACTAAAAGTATAAAAGTACATACTTTTATACTATATGTACGTACATAGTAAAGTGTAAATAAAGGTTTTGGATTTTAATTAAAAACACTTTCGTCATATAATCATATAAGTCAGGATCTGTTTTATATAATTAAAAAATATACTTATACTTTGTTTTAAAATGACTAAAAGCAATTTATTATCACATTTCAACAAAATACTAAACAATAAAAAATATAATGCTTAAAGATATTTAAAAGACTCATTATTAAAATTCTTATTAATTAATACTTAAAGAAAACATATAAAAATTAAAACCGTCCAAGCGCTCTGACTTGTAAGCCATGCATTTTCAGCTGCGTCGAATCGTTATACTACTTTTTACAACTTATTTACGTTATTAGCATCGTTGTAGGCAGATGGAGGCCAAGGATTATTGTTAAGATTAACACTACGGTTAAATTTAAACGTTCTCTTTAAAGGTTTTTCTATCCTTAGTGTGGATTAACATTTTAAAAATATTAAAAATATTATTATTAATAACAATGCCGTATGTAACATCACTAAGGATAATCATTGTTTAACCCATTGATCACTCATCAGGCAATTGTATTATTTTTACATTGAAGGAAAAACGTATAACCAATATTTTTATTCGAATATAAGGCACATTCATTTCTTTAAATCTATTGTTATAAAAGTAATATTCATTTAGAAGTTAAAAAATAAAATATATTACAATTATTAAAATGATTTTTATTTCAAAGATTGTGATGATTAATTTGTATAATATTGTATCGGAATTCTTGCTAGTTTAATTGATATTAAATTGTTTAGTATGATTGCTATTATAAAAAGTCGGTCAAGTGCGACTAGCATAACAAGGGCTCTGTACCAATTTCATTATTATAGGCCAAAGGGAAGTACTATTTATATAAGCAAAGGCCCAATGATCTCATTTTGCATAAAATAAAAAAAATATTTTTAATGTAAATTTTAACTCCGTTTCAAAAATTATTATTCTAGTTCTATAGAAAGAGTACTACATAAATTTTGATCGCGGCGAATTTCATACAAATTGCGGCAAGCATAGACGCTCGTATCTTTTGATTGCATTTCGTTTGATTTGTTCTGTGCTCCACGAGACTATAGATATGGAAATTTGATATTAATTTCAGCTTGTTATATATATAGACCACCCGGTCGTCCAAGAAAGCGATGGTTGGATGTCGTGACGCAGGATATGAGAGCCAATAGATTGTCCACTAAGGATGTTAAAGACCGTGCAAAGTGGAGTAAGCTTAGTCGGAAGGCAGACCCTGGCAAACGAAGCCGGGGTCGATAAAAATTATCTTGACAGCTCGACGGATAGATACACATAAAAAAAATCTTAAAGAGTTCCGTTTCCTCTTTTTGAGATACGGAACCCTGAAAACTAAAACTCATATACTGTACATTAACTAGCTTTGTATGCACGAGGAAATATTTATGATTATGTTATCGTCATTGTCTTAATAACACTGAAAGATATGAAAGTTACCATTTTTGCCTTAGTGGTGGAGTTCACCTCCAAACCTCTTTAAACCTATTTAACCAATTTAGAAACTAAACTTTAAAACCCTATTTTAATTGTTTTATAGTGTTGTCCACATCTATATCTATATCCACTCTAATATATCCACTCTATATAGATATCCACTCACAATTATTAATAATTAGGTTAGGTTATTACTTTGTTATTAATTGTAACAATGCCGTTTTAACTTGACGCTATAAGTGTATCTGCAATAGATATCAGTTTGCATAACACTTTGTAATAATGAGACAATGGGGTTATTCTCTTACAATACCGGATAATACTACAGGTATGGATAATAGGATTTAGTTATTGAATTCTATTCACGAATATCCACAGTTCAATATAACTGCTCAGCTGTACAAAGCGTAATCAACGTAGCTATTATGTACAATTAATATTATCTGCTTACAATCCAAACACGTGTTGGTTCAGGACGATACGTGTTCTTTTATTACAATTTTTTAAATAAATTATAATATAATAGATTTATATATTTTTTCTTACTATTTATTTATATGGTTGCAAGTGTCCTTGCATCTCCTTTCTTGTTGTTTTAAAACTTTTTAAGTTCACCACACGCTTTTAGCATAATTATGTCTAACAAAACACTGCAATATTACAGTAACTATAATATTTTGTTTGATATATTGTAAATCAATTATCATATAGTACCTAGTTTACAGATGTATACAGCTTACAGGTGTAATGTATAAGCTACTAAGCTACTTGCTGCATGTGTTTAAACTCTAACAATATAATATTTATAACAAATATTTGGATTTAGATACATAAAACTTAACTTTTTAACATGCTCATAAATTTATCTAAAATTGTATTACCTGTACAGAATTTAAAAAAAGGTTTTAATCTATAAAGGTCCGTCTGATTTATTTCACGTGAGCAATGTTGCGTAAAAGCTGAAAGGGAAGACGGAAATCAAAAATTTGTGCTTCAGCTAATTTATATTGGCCACCAGATTAGCTATGCCTTATACATCACGCTGGGTTTGTAGGCTGATTCATTACGCGTACATTAATCCTTGATGGAGGTGAGGGAAAAAAGAACGAAGCGTATAATGGTTCATTTACATTAGACGATAAACTGCTTTTTGAGATATGTAGAATTTGTTGTACAAAACTATTTTATGGCGAGTTCAAAAAAAAAGTTAACAGTTTGGAATTGGATCTTATTTGAGCTCAATCCAAGCACGTGTGATAAATTTCGTAATCACATGTTTATATATTTCATACAAATATTTTTCTTAGGGACAGTCCAAGTTTTATGAAAATCGGTCACGTAGGTTTTAGGGATATGAGTGTCGCACGTACATCTGGAGGGAACATATACACAATAATTTCAATGAAAAATAAGTTCCTCGTAGCCTCATGCAGTTTTTTATGCTTATAATGCATGTACAAATATCCAGTAAGAAAACGTTTTCATGTAAATATTGACAAGGATCAACAGTGTTTATTGAGTTTGAATACAGTTGAGACTATATTTAATCAAGCACTGTGAAGTTCACAGATATTATATATCCATATCTAAACATTACTTGTTTATCATACACTATTGATTGGATTCTTAAAGTAGTATATATTGTAGTTAATTTATTCTCTAATAAATTTTTACCAAATTAGTAACATTTCGAGGTCATCGTGGCGTAATGAATACTATACAAACTAATATCTCGAATTCACGAGGAAAACAAGGAAGAAGCTCGAAGTATCTTGAAAGCAGGTTTTTTGTAACTAATGCCGAATAAAACATGACGACAGTAGGAAATACTTTATCTTAAATCAGAATATTAGACCAATAAATCTGTACATTTACTCAAAATTATAAATGTCCTTTCCATTATGTTATTTAAACATATAAAATGTTGCGACCGAGAATTAAAATGAAAATTTGTACTCTGTATCACAGTGTAGAAATTCCAATTAAAAATATTTAAATTAATTATCGAATGATCATAAAGTTACATCTATATGGGTTTTTAGCAAAAAATATATATAGTGGAGAATGAAGTGTCTTGGCTCTTGATTCTCTGTCTACACAGCTTCAGGGGGATGAAATGCGAAGCTGGAAACTAAGTACACCAATGTAGAGAAAAAAAGTAAACTTTATTGAAAGCCAATATCTCAAGTAATCAATATGACAATTGCTTTTAATTGTTTTTTATAAGTTTGTCTATTGACACAGACTTATTATAATATTTCTTATTTTATGCGTTTAAGCCTTTTAGTGGAGAGTTAATAGAAAAGTCTAGTTACATCCTCTTTTACCCTATTAACAATAAGCTCAAGAAAGTATCAGTGTAATTGTATTAACTAATTAAAATCTTCCTTTATAGCTTCAGGTGCACAAAGAGAGCCGATGTTTCCTCTCAAGCAGACACGATAGTGCTTGCTACTTCTCAGGGATATAGTACCTTCTTCCCTCCCCAACCGGTGTCGCTTGACTTGACGGTCAATAGGGCTAAAAGCATTAAACTCACGGCAACAAAGAAACAAAGAGCGCGTAACACAAAAAACTGAAATTGAAATTCTATTGCAAGCCGACAAAAAAGAAGTGCAACTATTTTTAAGTTTCCACCGCACACTATCATTCTATTGAAATGATTGACAGCAAAATAAAAATTCTCAAATAGTTTTTGTAGCTCTTCTATATTTTAAGCATCGATTTTAAAATCGAAAAAGTGTGATTTTAGAATACGAAGAAATACGAAAGCATTATTAAGAGCAATATCTTCTGCTATTTGAGCACTTGTTGATACTATTACCACCACTTATTTGGTGTCAAATACGTATAGTTATAACATATTTGACACTAAAAAGATGAAAAGATGTGAATTAGTATTGTGTGAGTGGTAGACCAACGACTTTGTAGACGAGTTTATGAAAATAAAAAAATATTTTGCCATTTTAAATTTTTTTTGTTGTTATTTAATAATAATGATTTATTTCGGACTGTTCATTCATGTTATTACTAAAGAAATAATATTAATAGTTAGTTCATTTATTCTCCTCCCACATTAGTAAATATCACTTTTTAATTATTGATTTTCAGATAAAGGATTCAGCTGAAGGAGGCGTGACCGAATTATTTTGAAGACAACATCTCCCAAATCCCGACATAAGAATTTAATTAACCCAATTTTACCTCCTTTGTCTAAGCTAAATCAAGTTTCGCTAACTTAAATACATCTTCATGCCTATACTTAGGTTCATACAAAAATTGTTAATTAAATAATTTAGAAAACAATTTATTTGAATTTGAAAAAAAATATTACTTATAATACCTTAATAAATATGAAACAATGCTTTCTTTTTCAATTATTAAACCAAACGAAATTTTATTTATTTATAACGTTAGCGACGTTCTTATATTATAGAATTTAAAATTCATTGTGTTCAATTCAACTTTCTTCTTTTTAGTTTGTCATATAAAAACATCCAAATGGCAAAGTTAACTGCATAAAAATTTATTGCTATATATAAATAATAAAATAAAGCTTAAGATTTTGTTTGTCTCAACCCGCTAATCTCAGGAAGTACTCGTTCGAATGATAATGGATTATCGTTTTGGTTAATCCATTTTCTCTCTCCTCGCCTTTTAAATAAGCTTGAAATAGTTCAAATGATTACTTATATAAAATTCTTAATTTTGTGCTCACTTTTTTCAAGATTAATGTACGCCGTGAATCAGCCGTTGATAAATTAGACGTCGGTAATGGACAAAGCCTTTTGCTGGCATTATAAATAGCTAAATGTTGGATATTAAATGCTCATTCTTAAATACTTTTACATTTTCTCGAATGGTATTCGTTTGTCATTTCTGTTATTATTATTTTGCTGTGAATTTTAAATTTACACAAAATCGATCTTTGCATATTCTTCTTCTGCCTGGCTTCGTTTGCCAGGGTCTGCCTTCAGACTAAGCTTACTCCACTTTGCTCGGTCTTTAACATCCTTAGTGGACAATTTATTTATATTTGTCCTGCGTCAAGACATCCAGCCATCGCTTCCTTGGGCGTCTAGGTGGTCTAACTCCAGGGATAGACATGTCAAGGCACTTCCTTCCGACATAGTTCTCAGGTCGGCGCCTAACATGGCCATACCAACTCAGGTGAAGCTCTTGAAGCTTATCCGCTACGTCACGGACCCCATAAGGACCTTTGCATAGTTCCTATAAAAATTTAAAATATATATTATATATTGTTTCGTAGACTCGCGAGATTTTAATACTCGAGATTTTAATAACATAACCGACAATAGGTTTCCTTTATAAAACTCAATGCGGATTTAAAAAAAGTTATAACCTTGTTCACATATATACGAATTATTATAATTTACGAGGTATACTTAAGTAATAATTAATGCACTTGACCACTTTTTGTATTGCTTTTACATATGCTTCTACATGGATAGAACAATCCCCCTAGAACTAGTCTAAAAATCTAGTTTTCAGATAATGAAAGTTAAAATCTGAGAAAAAGGTGAAGACTTGTAATGTTTGATTAATAGAGAAAAGTTATGAAAAAATGTATTAATTAATAGTTACCTAAAAACAACTTTGTCTAAGTAAGCCAAAATGATATAGTTGTCTACTGTAGATAGTGATTATTTACTTCAGTCCTAAATTATATTATAATTAATTACAAATAAAAAAAAAATACTACATCATTTTATTGAGCTTTAAATAGACCTGAAAGATATTTTTGTGCTGAATAATCCAAGTGAAAAAATAATAAAATCATTTTAGCTTGTGGTGTTAGTTTTCTAATAAACCGTCAAACAGTACAATTCCATTAGGGTTCAAAGACTAGACTTACTTACTTTTCATATTCTGTAAAAACATAGAAACATTTATTTAGTAATTAAGATTCAACGATAATTTAGATTAAAAAAGAAACGTAATTTTAATGCCCATCTCGATATTTGCCATAATACGACTCGGTGATTTTTCGCGTTATAGGGGATTATGTGTTAAAAAAAGAAAATAATGTTATTTACGAACTTTATTTTTCACAAATAATATTTTTTTCAGCTTAAATATGCTAATTAAAAAAAATATTATCGTTAAATTCAATTCTATTTAACAAAACAGCGCTATAATGATCGTCTTGGCTAAAATCCATAAAAGTTTTTGGCACAAAACGTTGCCAGATTTGGCAGGGCTTACGCGTTTACCTAATGGAGTCTTCTTGGTACATTATTATATTTAGGATATGAGAAATGATGCGAGATAATCCTGCAAGAATTTCATATATCAGAGGCAATAAGTATCATATTATCTTTTGTGAGACAGGTGCCTCTCTTCCACCGTGAATTAATCTGTGTGGCTGGATGGCAAGGCAGGTGTTCGTAAACGACGCGTCTAATCCGCCCCTGACGCGCGCATGAACAGACGTTGAATAATACAAATGCTCGCGTTTCAACAACCTTATTTACACTTTTATTTCAATACTGTTGTATACTGCCCCATTTTACAATGTTTCAATGATAATTTTGTATTTTTTATTCTTTTGATCTTCAATTTTATTCAAGTTGTTGTATTATATTGTATTTTTAATAGAAAGAAGCATTTTCTTTTTAATTTCTTTACTTAGTGCTTAGACACATATAGTTCAATAATAACACTTTATGATTACTAAAATAAAAATTGTTTAAATGTACAAAACATGTAGTTACTATTAACATACGATGAAACTAGAAATAAATTTAAAAAAAGCTGTCTAATAAATAAAAAGCCAGCTACACAAGCATGAAAAACTACAATATTCCAAACCATATCGTTAAAACAGCTGATATTTTGATAAATTATCAATTTTCTCATTGTTACATATAAAACAAAAACCCTCGCATACCTGGAGAGCGCGTTATCTTGGCAGAGATATATGAGAACCATTTGTTAGTGTTGATCAATGTGTGCGTATCAATCAGCGAGCGGCGACAGATGAATTCGGATGCTGTGTCAATAACGTAGAGAATCGAAATCAAATTGTGCGTCATTTGAGAGAAGATATATTGTCACGCGATCCAAGGATCTCTTAAGTAATTTCCTGGTTGCAAACAATGTTTTGTCAGAAGTAAATAATGTTTTCTTATCGTGGTGGTGTGGTCCGGTGTGCTTTAACAAAATGTTTATTTGTATTCAGTTTTCATTTAGTTTTAGATATATTATTTTATAATAGCTACACTATATTATATTAGTTAAAATATTTAAATTGAATATATATACTATACTAACTTTTACCTGCGGCTCTACCTCACCTAAGGTCACCATATGTGAAACAACTAAGAGTTGTCTATGAGGCATGACATATTCTAAGTGGTACAGGTAAGGTAACTCTGACCACAGATGCAATTAATGGGTAAATTGAATTGACCATGATTAAGACTATCCAAAACAAAACAGTATATTACGCACCTAGGGAAAAAACAGGGCATTTCCCCTCGCACAATTGTCTCACCCAGAATAAAAATTTAAATTTTAAGAATTAAATTTACAAAAGACAACTTTTTTTTTATAAATATTAAGCTTAACTTTATGTGGCAACAAGATTACCACTTATTATAATTATTCAACATTTAATGAATAAATAAATGGCTTCACCCTATTTCCCGCATATAATAGGGTAAGCAGAAGGAACCTGTGGTTAAGACACTTCATTCTCCACTTTCGGCCCGATTTTAAGGAATGTGTGTGTTGCATGGAGGATTTCAATACCACGTTTTGTCATTTTGTCGCTCTTCTTACGAGAGCAAGAATTATTTCATTCACCTGACTGGGAATTGAACCTACAACTGTCGCGTTTACAGTCAGACGATGTACCAGTGCGCTACAACGACCTCATACATTACTATGTATGTAAATATTAGCTTATATTTGGTTAAAACAATTAATAATATTCTCTAATTAATTCTTTAGTTATATTTAGTAAAGTGGCAATACCCGAAATAAAAATTTTAACAGAATATAAAAAAATACATGATTCTATTTTCAAATAAGATGATTGATCGCTTTTATAAAATTGGGAATACGTTATTAATTGCCTGGACAAGCGGCGCTCGATCATATTTTATTTTGCAAAAAAAGCCTTAAATAGGCTTTACATTTTCCACGAAACAAAGAAAGCTTTAACAGTGTAATCTTAAAGCATAATAATGCATTGATATGTAAGCGATGTATTAAAATAGGTATATCGAACTATCGTTTATCGAGCTATTTCAATATTGAGAGATAAGAATTTATGAGAATATATGGGACTTTACAAATTGTATTGGATAAATCGTATTGATATATCCAGTACAGTTAACACACTTCAGTGTAAATGTTTTATTTTAAAATGATTTATTTTGAAATTAATTATTTTCTTTATCCAGCTCCAGCATATTACAGCAGCTTTAAGCAGTGTTTCGAGTTTGGGGGGAAAAGCAGTGAACGGAGTGTCTCGAAACTACGCTCTCTCTACTTGCCATCTTACCATATGCAGGATAGAATGTAAAGCTGGAAAAAATAGATATTAACATTAATAAATATTAACATTGAAGTAGAAAATAAGGCAATAAATAACTGAAAAAAAAAATGTCCTCTTTGAAAATAGTACTATAAAACTGATAAAATCATAAATTAAGCGATAAATATCACAATCATTTGATAATGCGATGTTCCATTATAAAACTTATTTAACTAGAACAGTTTAGTTTCGTACTCGCGTGTCAATTCGCAATTTTCCACAGAAACTCAATTGCATTGTAATTCAACGGTCGATGGTACAGACAGGAACTGCGATCGTAATACAGCCGCAGTTTAAACGTTGAATGTAATTGCATTTTATAAAAAAAAACACACACACACACACACACACAAACACACACATTTTAATTTCAAAAAACTTTTGTTAACTATCGACTTACCTTAGCAATTTTTTTTTTCCTCTATTATTAGACATTGTTTCTTTATTGTTTAGCAATTAATCCATTATATTTTCCGTATATTTCTCATTTTTTCATATTTTTTACTAAAATAGTAAATAATATAACCAACAATAAATAGAGTACATTCTCATGTCAGACAGGTGTCATATTCGTCGACCGCTGAAATTCATCACGGCCCCCGTCTGTTCATAATGGACATTTCTAATTCATCTTCAAAGTGTAATAAAATCAAGAGTATTCTAACAGCGATATATCCTTGTAACAATTATAGTTAACAAGATACAGTTGATAGTTATGAACTAACGTACTAAATTATTATTATAGTTTTGTTACGGATAAATACGCTATAGTATATGTATATATATATATATATATATATATATATATATATATATATATATATATATATATATATATATATATATATTAGATATATATCTATATATATATATATATATATATATATATATATATATATATATATATATATATATATATATATATATATATATATATATATATATATATATATATATATATATATATATATATATATATATATATATATATATATATATATATATATATATATATATATATATATATATATATGTAACATTTAATATCCTATTAAATATATTTTGTATGAAAAATTGTAATTTATATTTAAAAGTACATATAGTTTCTATTGAGCACTAGTACATGCACTATCAGCACAACTTTGTTTGCGCGGACTTTATGATCCTTTCTACCTGATTTTCATTTACTATACAATATTTTTTTATTTAATAATTTAGCTTATCTATTGTGGTTTTACAGCACATGCTCCAGATCCTTGATCTTCATGTATCAACATGTCGATGAAAAATATAAAACGTATTAAAAAACTTTTATCAAGGTGCCATTTCCTTATTTCATTTAGTTTAACTGGACGTAATGGTCCATCATGAGATGTTCCAGATCTTGGATTTTTATATTTCAATAAAAAAAATCACGCGGAACAATTTTTATTAAAGAATCTTCTTTAATTTTTTATAGTTTAGGTAATCTCTTGTAGCTCTACATCAGGTATACCAGATCCTTGTCTTTTATGTGTCAAGAGAAAGCACTTTTCATGTTCAATATTTTTTTTGTCATTATTTCATTAATTTTATAATTAAGCTGGACTGCTTTAAGTTTATCATCAAGTGTACCAGTCTGGAAAATAAATTATTACCTAGATTCTTCCCAGATCTAACAGCTATACAACAAAAAACAGTTTCATTCAAATCTGTCCGAGTAGATCAAAAGATGTGCTTAGATAAACAGACAGACATCATTTTTAAAAACCATAGATTTATATTCTATTATTGTTTTAACATCTCCCTGCATAATTTTTTCGTAAAAATATTTAATGTGCAGACACAATTCTTCTTACTATATTAATGTAGTATAAATAAAATAGATAAAAACGGTAAAAAAGCACATCTGCTAAATCAAAATATTTTAAAAGATTTTTAAATTAATTTCGAGAGCTATTTTAATTAACACTATGAAAATGACTCTATATTACCAAATTTATTTGCTTATTTAATCAGTAGCATACATTTTTCCCAATAATCGCATAGAAAACGAAGAAAAAAAAAAGTATTTTTACATATAAAAACATTACACCATTGTGATTGATTCATCAAACAACTTTTATTATAGCATTTATTATTAATGTTTCATACTCATTATAATTTGAAATGACTATATATTTCAATAAATTATTTATAAAAGCTGTTCAATTGATTTCATTTTCTCAATTCAAACAGAATACAAAATTAAGCTCGTATCACGTATTCGTAATTACACGCTAATTAGTCAAGGTTTATCAATTTAGACCGATTACATCTGTCCGTATGTAGACAGGTCTCGCTAAATTGTAAATAAATATAATATAATTTTGTTGCAAACGATTGGTTTGTTTAATATCACCATTTGTTATAATAACAAATTTACTTATTTTATCAAATGAGATGAAGTTAAAACTGTTAATGTATAACATGCAAATATTAACTTATTAACAATATATATAGGGATTTATATATCTTCTATTGCAGGTTCTGGATACAAATATTACATTGATCACTCAGTATGATATAGGTTTTATGTTGTGAAAGGCAAAAAAAATATAGTTTACTTTGTTGTCGATGTGATAGTCTAACTATAAGGAAAAGTTTGTTTATAAATCAGTAAAAACATACCTAATGTTAAGCTTCAGCTCCGGTTCCGATAAGTTGGAACTTACGATTGATATAACACGTTCGATTCCGAATTTAGTTTCTCTTTTTTAATCAGAGGATTAAAACGGAGGTGATGCAAGGGCTACCGTGTACAAACGAGCTTATACTCATCGCGCTGGGAATGCCAATACACGCTTTTGATAATTATTCTATCTCTTGATATTTTTCATATGGAAATCTTTATGAATTTTTCTAACTTAAAGAGATGCCTTTAAATTAAATAAATTCGATATATATAAGCAGCCCTGCTCGTAAAAATCTTGACACATTTCTCGACTGCTCCCGGTGTGAAACTCTGGTTTCGAAACCGATAAACGAAAATCATAAACTCTCCGTTACATCCCTAGTAAAAGTAAGGTAGTAAAAAGACATCAGGTTAAACCGTCACATAAATATATAGTGATGACATTTTTTATTAAAAGATAAAAAAACATAAAATTAAACGAATCATATGAAATTTGGCAGGAAAGTAGCTTGTATCATATGTTAACTTTCACCTTCGACTTCACCCACATGATGAAATGAAGATAACTAAAACTTGTATAAGATATTATAAATGTCCGTGGTCTCACCACAGGTACAATTTACACGATTAATACGAAACGATACGATACGAATACGATGATCTAAGATATCCTTTCTCGATAAATGGGCTATATCACAATATTATATATATATATATATATATATATATATATATATATATATATATATATATATATATATATATATATATATATATATATATATATATATATATATATATATATATATATATATATATATATATATATATTATATATATATATATATATATATATATATATATATATATATATATGTTATAGACATATATATAAATATGTTATTTTTATATATACATATTCGATTTCGTTTGAAAGGTTCCAATAAATGGCATTAATATCATCTATATAGATATATGAGTAAATAGCGTGTACTAAATAAAGTATGTCAGATGAAATACGCGCGAACGGAAGGAAGAGCGGAAATCCGGTAATAGAATTATGGATTCTATACACGAAAAAGTGACTAATGTGAACCAAAGTACCGGTGGAAGAATTTTTTTTGCAGCACTTGTTCTTTCTTATTTTCTGTCGTGGTAGAAAAGTTGTTTAACTTTCCACGATGATTTTATGTTTATCTTTACGAAGATTCGAAGATTTTCGTCAAATTATATTTAGATGTTGAACATATTGTAGATACAATTTTGTTGCCGCAATTGAAAAAACCGTGTGTTATTGATACTATTGATATTTAGACATTAATGTTAGCTTAGATTAAATATAGTTATGTCCATCAACGGGCGTGATAAAGGTAGAAATGATGATAAAGTGATATAAAAGAAATTATTATTCTTGTTTTAATAAAAGTCGAGAGGTACTACCTACAATCTTATACCAAAATTTATTATTCCGTTCACGAAAACTCGGGATCTTCATATTTTTCACCTGACCGTTTTCCGACTCGGAGCTCTTTAATTAAAACACCTTGTTCGACATTCTGTACATATGTATATATGTACATACACTTACATACAAGTAGGTTAGCGCTGTAGAAACCAAACTGTTGTAATTACAAATGTCAACTAAATTGTGCTGAACGTTTATACAGAATGCATGGACTTAACAAACAATGAAATTACTAATTACAAAGCCGCACACACAATTTTAGTTTGTATAAATACTGTCGAATGCTGGAATATGTCCATACAAATCATTTGACTATCAGAATTTTCAAATTTGGTTAATTCCAAATAATAAAAATATAATATAATCATTTCTAATCAATAATAATAGTGTACAGTATTGCATTTGCCTAAATTTACTTATGTACTTGACTGTTCAACAAGCGCAAAATTTCTTCAAAAGTTTTAATATATCAAAGTACAATAAAAATATTGTATTACCCATGCTGATTCACACCATCAGGTGTCCTGACCTAAGACATATAATGTAGCAAAAGTAAATAATAGTGCACAGTATACTGTTTATTTGATTTCGATAAAATCTCTTTTTATATCTATATCTTAATAAGTTAATAGTAATAAACACATGTAATAAATTGAATATACAAATAAAATTAATTTTAACACAAAAATAAGAATACCTACATATTATTTTATGTACGATTTATTTGTTTTAATATAATATTGATCAATAAAAATTGAAAGATAAATTAGATGCTTCCTTTAGTTAAATTAAAACAAAATTTAGCTTAATTCATTCATTAAGGTGCGCTTTGTCAATAGAACAAAAGATGGCCAAACTAAGCGCATTTAAAGCACCATATGTAACTTTTGCCTACAAGTTGGTGGTTTTCTGGAGGCTTTCATACTATTACCTGCAAACTCAGCCGTCGAGAAACTTGGACGTTTGACGCTACTGCACTAATTGAAAGTAATGACGTCCGCACATGTACACTTATACTGCTTTAGTTGCGTTTGAGAGTTTATTTACGTGGTGACGTTTATTTATTTCTTTGTTTTGTTTACTTTTAATTATTTAATCCCTTCCTATTTATTTCTAAATAAAACATAACCAAGAAATATGTATATAGATTCGATTACGATGAAATTCATTATGTGATACATTTCACTGAACTCAGCATGATTTAATTTAAATATTTTTTTAGCTTTAGATTTAGCTTTAAATATGGTTAATAAAGACTTTTTTTCTTTTTACTTAACTGTTTATACTGCTTGGGCAGAGAAAAACTAGTGTCTAAAATCACTATTTTCACCGGATTCGAAATATTGCTTCTTAAGTTGCGGAGCTCCAAGCCTCGCTTTTTCTTACTAGAGCAGGGAAATGGAAATAATTATTTCAATAATAATTTGTTCCACTGAAAAATATTTAAATATACTTTTAATTATTTGTTTCATGAAAAGAAAGATAAATGTAGTACTTCTAAAGTATAAATATATTTCACAATGGTGTTATTGTTAGGTTTACGCTATATCCTGCGTACAGCAGGGTAGGCAGTAGACTAGGCAGAGAGAACCGTAGGCAGAAGGAATTTAGTGTTATGACACTCCGGTCTCCATTTTCCACCTTTTAAGGCATTGCGTAGTAGAATTTAACGTCGCGATTTGCCTTGTTGCTTTTGCTTGTTGTTATTTTACAATGTCTAATCTACGAAGGAATAATTATATTTATAATCAATAAATAAAACAAATTCTTAATACAATTCGTTATATGCGGTGTCTAGGGAATACATGAATCAATAGCAATACGTCAAGCATGTCACAAGGCCTACCCTTGAGAGGAAGTTCTGGCACATATTGTATATGTATTTCACTTTAATTTTTAGTTTGTAAATATATATTAAATATATGAGGTAATGGGGTAATGTATTATTATTAATTAAGTTCATAAAATGAAATATCATAAATAATTAAATTCCTTATATGTATGAATTTTTCATAGCAGTTAAATTTGTACTTTCCGCATTTAATGTAAGGGACATTGTTAATTTAAAACAAAAGAATATAATTAATACATATCAACTTTTGGCATACAGCTTCATCCATATGGCCACATTAAAACAACTAAAACTAAATTAATATAGATTTGTATATGAGCTATGAGCGACAGACCAGCACGAAATTCTAACTGCCCGACTAAACTCTAACCACCTCAGGTACAGTAATACATAGAAACTATTTATATGATTTAATATAGGCTTCCGAGATCAATCAAAAAATTATGCAATACAATATTTTTTTCTATTATAAAGAGATAAGCGCTTTTGGCACACCAATTCTCTAGGTTTATAACTGAATTCTAACAGCGTCACAATAAAATTAACGTATATGTATCTATTTTTTACATTTTTACACATTTACATTCTTTTACATCTCTTAAAATATAGAGACATCACGCTTATAAGCTAAGCTGTAAAAGCACAGAACATACATTTATTGCGTCGTTAGGATATAATTTTACCTTACATTTACAGCGCTGTAAAAGCCTAATAAAAGCGTTGTCAATGCCCCGACCGTTGAATTCCTTGGAAATGACAACTATAAATAAATTTTATTATACTTTTTTGCGGGACCTCATTTTACTGGCTTAATTGAAATAATAAAAAATGAAATTGTTATTTTTTGTACTTATATTACTTAGTTTACATACTTTGGAATAAGTTTTTCTATTACTTATTATACTTAAATATGCATGTTATTGTACAAAAACTGAATATGGACTCGTACTAAGTGCCAAAATGGTACAATTCGATTATTTGCGATATGACTATATTTATTCCTTTTTTATCATATACCTATCGTTTTAACTATTTTTTTTTATTATCTATACCGTCTAAAGATGAGGTATCTCTATGTTCTCAAACGAACTACTTCATTCACGTCAAAATTCTTCTTCAAGTAGTAATATAACATTTTTCATTCTGTGAATATTTTCATTAAAATATTTTAAAGCAGCCATATTACGTGTGAATAGAAAGGATGATATATGATATCATGAAAATAGCCCAAAAATTATGATGTAGAAAATCACGAATGCTAATAATAAATTCATGCTTATACATCACAAGCGTACCTTCTTACATAAAGTACGGAAAACGACCGACTGTTTCCATTTGCCAAGGAGCAGGTGCCCTTCGCAATCCCTATTGCATTGTCAGCAAATTAGTCCATTGTCCGGAGCAAATCTTGAATGAAATGAAAAAGGACGAGTGCTTCCACCTGGTTTTTTATTTTATACACAAAATTATATTTACATGTAAAATTTCAGGTACGACACTTGTAATCTGGTTAAAGAACAATACAACAAGGATTAAAATTTTATAGAAACTAAATTAATATTTTTTAATGTTATTTGAGGCCTATTTTGACGCAGTGGGATAATGACTTTAAACGTCAGTAACAGTTATGGTTGTGGAATCGATCATTCCGTAGGTGAATGATAATTTTTTTATTTACTTTTTTACAAAATTCGGCGTTGAGTTGAACACTTTTTACATTTTATAAAAATATTCTTTATATATGTTTAAAACGTACAATTGCCGTATCATACATTCCTTATGTTCTACATTGTAAAACGTTGTTAAAAAATAGATTCAAAATTATTAAGTACCAAATTACTATATTCAATTTTGTATATAACTTGTATTTACAACAGTAATTACAGTAAAGCGAGAAAAACAAAAACAGAGTGTATTAATGAGGACAATGCTAGCTCAATCCGGCAACGAAAGCAAAAAAATGTAAGTACAGTGTACACACACAAAGCCTTGTATAAATCTTATACGTGACTAGTCTAGCGTACCAACTGTAAAGTTACGAGAGAAGATAAACAAGGTTGAGTATCGCTTTCCTTGTGAAACCATTAAACCACACTCTGAGATTAATGCTAGACTAATGAATCAGCGCGAGTGACAAATCAGTTTGCGATAATGGATAAGCCTTTGTGGTTCCTTCCAAGCTCGAATTCCTTCCCTTCTTAACTTTGTGTTGCTTATTGATGTATACTGTAGGTGGTGTACAACCGAGTGTAAGGTTTATTAGGTGTAATCCTATAAAATATTTGCTTTGTTGAATCCTGGTGAAATTAATTAAAGGAATGTTTCGGGTGAAATTTTCAATATTATGTATGCAAATAAAACGAATTGTAGCAGGCAATTTTGATTGCGGTAAATATGAAACGTAAATCTTGATTTTGCCAGTTCATTTATATCTACTTAGTTTGTTTCTTGGCACATTTGGAAGAAATTTGGTCGTCATAGCTAAACTCCACTGTTATAAATTTCAATAAAAGATATATTATGATAAAGATATATTATAATAATTACAATAAAAGATATATAAAGATTATACAAAAAAAATGGTTACCTAAGATAATAATACTGTGCATTCTCTATTTAATTGCTATAATAGAACATATTCGTTCATTCTATACAAATCCAAAACATAACGCAAACATTTATAAATACTTTTTTTTAAACTTCTGTATTTACGTGTTAATAAAAAATTATACTGAAGTCAAGATATAAGATATTTCAAGATAACGAAGATGTGTTTGTGTGTGTCTTCAGTGTTTGTTTATATTATATGGTGAAAGTGATAAATCGCTAAAACGTTACTCAGCACTAAAGAAGTTCAAAATGTCAATATCATCCTCACTAATATATGGTTAGCATCTTAAATTGTTTCAAAATGTTAAATATTACATATATATAATAAACAATTAGCACATATAGCTGGCCAAACAATAAGACTAATATTATGTCTATAATAATATTATAAAGAGGAAAAATTTGTTTGTTTGTTTGGCAGCGAACTCCAGAACTACTTTGAACAATTCTTTTCCCACATTATCTGTGATGAACATCGGTGATAGAATATTTACAAAAACATTAGGGGGCGGTAAATCCGAAACCAAATAAATAGATAGCATTAAAGAAATCATAGAGGATATGGGTGTAATTGGCAATGTTCTTAGAATACGTCGTCAAACCAGTCCATCCAACCAAAACCGTCCAGTTGTAATCTCCATCACGACTCAATGGAAAAATATCTCATCAAAAAAATATGCACAATCTCAAACCGGGCATCAGCATAATTGCAGAAAATTTGCCAAAAAAAATCTTCGACACACGCAAAAAGCTACAACCACAACTGGAAGAGAAAAGGAAGATAAGAAATACATGATATTTAAAATACGATAAAATGTGTGAAAACAAAACTCGCAGTTTTGTTTAGCTTCGACGTAATGACATTAAACGAGCTAAAATGGCTAAAGAAAGTGTTTATCATCAGTCTCAACCTTAGTAAGCCCACAGCTGGACCTAGGCATGTCCCAAGGATTTCCGCAACGATCGTCGACCAGTACTGTCCGGATCCAGCAGCTTCCAGTGACCTTGACTAGACTGTTGGTTGATCTTGAAGGGGCCTGCCCACTATGCGTGTGGCAGCCACAAACTGAAGAAACTTTCTACTCCAAGAGACGGTTCGATAATCGGTTCTCCTTGCTATATATCCCACAAATTGGAACTTCAGCAGAGCAATTCTTAGAGTAATGTTGGTGACTTTTGTTTTCCTACGCATTTTCTGTCCACTGCACTCTGCTTACACTTTAAAATTAATGACTTGTGATTAATAAATTATATAGGTAAATATGTACATACATATTATGCAGTCGCCATTATAACTGTATTAATTGTTTTAGCTTCATGCTGTATCCTGCACATAGAAAGATAGGTATAGGGAACCTATCGTTAAGACACTTTGTTACCCGCTTTCCGCCTTTCGAGACTTGTCTGGTTTTATCTTGGTACCACAGCAAGAAGAATTAAAATAATACATTATCCTCGAGTAGGAATCGAACTCACATTGCATTTGCTGCTTGCGAAAATTTAAATGATTAAAAAGTACGATAATTAGCCACGTGTTAATACCATACACAAACACACCATTTCTATCAAACATAATGCACGTATGTATGAGTACGTGAAGAAAGTTAGTACAAAGACTGTTCATTAGCGGTCCACCTTGTGAGTTTGAAACAAAAGGAACTTTAAACTAAGCACTTTCAAATTGCTCAGTGTATAACTTTGCGTGTACCTAGCAACTAATGCCTTGTCATGGCGGCTTTCCTTTTCTATTCAGCAATTAAATGGCAACTATCGCTTATAATTAGGGTTGTTGCTGCGTTTCAAATTAAAATTCGAATTTAAACAATTTAAAAGTAAATTTATAGTGTCACATTTTTCATTTTATTTTTTATTGAGTGATTCTTGACTATTTTCCTTTGAACATTTATAGATATTGCTGGATGAAAACAACTTTGATAAAGAAAATATATTTATAAAGACTTCATCATAAATTGTAGCATATATTTTTTATGTCAATCCGCAATATTACATTTGAAAAAGTATAAAGGTTAAAAAAATTAAGTGAAAGATGAAAATAAAATTGAGCAATTAACGTTAGACGTTATCCTGTCATGGTTTATTTTCTAACCATCTAGTATCCTATTAAAATATACACATAAAATTTTATTTAGTTAATTGTTTTTAGAAGCTGGATGACAACACACAGACACACACACATACAGATTACTAGCACTCAATTATATACTGGCACGAGATACTGGCACTCAACTATGTCAAATGGAGTGTTTAGTCACTAGGTTTTTTTTGGATTTAAATCTCATTACATTAAAATATCTTAACCAATATTAAATAAAAACAAATATTTACACGAACTTTAGAATAAAATAAGCATACATATTTATATGAAAAGAAATGTACTAAAATTCAAATTAAGCTCAACTCCTTCAATCTTTGAAATTTATAAGTAATCTGAATTGGACCGCTAGAAGCTTTCACACCCAACTCCATATTCACTTTGATCTTTTTAAAATAGCCGGTTGTACACAGCGGTAGCGAAATCAAAGAGTGTGTAGTAATAGAAATGCTTAGGGCGAAATTCTCGCGTACTTTTCAACGTACAAGTATAAGCAAAACATAGAGGTTACCGAGACGATTTATCGTTATTACAGCTATGAATGGGTTAAATATTGCTTATTAGTAAAATATATTCAATTTGAAAATCACAATGTGTATATATATATATATATATATATATATATATATATATATATATATATATATATATATATATATATATATATATATATATATATATATATATATATATATATACTCTATAGAAGAATAAATTTGAGACACCGTGCAGTGTAATTGGTGTTTTAGTAATAAAGTTAGTTAAAATGACATTGAAAAGTCCAACATAAAATTAATTGACTGAGTTAACTTCAATAGTAGGGAATTTTCAATATAATAAATTTATAATCTTTATATAAATATAAACACATACCAGTATATAAACTCTTCCGTTACTGACAGAGCGCACAAACCAAATTGCGCATCGTTGTAGCCTGTTATTTCGCATGTACGAACCTTCAAGAGGATCCTTATATTCCCGAAGGATTATGCAATTTCTTATTATATACGGACTGACGAACAGTGAAATGATACAAATAAATCTGAATCAAAAATATTTTTTTTACACTTTTTAAAATGTACTAAGGGTATTACAATTTTGCTTCATTACTTCATTAAAATCTTGTTTTTAAATAAAAAAATAAATCACATATTAAATATTAGCTACACTTTTATGCGGTATTTTAATATATCTTTTTTTTTTATTATATTTATACTCTAAATACTGATTATTAGGGTTGAGGAATGGTTTTTTGCGTTCTGCATGAAATTTGCTGTGTAATCAAAACGTAGGGTATTTATTGTTGGCCTAAAACTTTAAGATTTGGCAAGGAGTTAATAATTTCTTACAAAATAAATGCATTAGAAAGCAATTTTTAAAAGTTTTATCTACTTCTAGTTGACCTACAATTACGAAGTTGGTACGGAACTCTGGGTGAACGAGTTCGACTCGCTCTTGGTTGATTTTTACTCTACATTCAATCAATATTAATATGTCATTAAAAAATGAATTTAATATTATTATTATTAAAAAATTAAATTAAAATTTATGTGTATGTTTAATGTAGCGAATGAGCCCTCAATAAAGACAACTTGTAATATTACAATTCAAATTACTTGAATTACTTATCAATTATATTAGAATATAAGTTATAAATGAAAATGATGAATAATTTAAATATACATAACTATATATCTTTGTATATACTTATATTAAAAATGTTTTATATATAACATACATATATATATATATATATATATATATATATATATATATCTATATATATATATATATATATATATATATATATATAATATATCTATATATATATATATATATATATATAATCTATATATATTAATATATATATATTATATATATATAATATATATATATATTATATATATATATATTTATATGGCTGGAAAAAATGATGCTTACATTTCATAATATGATTGATGAGATAAAGATTTCTGATCTGTATAATCTGTGAACAACGGAAGACTGTCAAAGATCTTGTTCCTTCTGGGCGAAAAACAGTTTTAAAATTCTAAAACCCAAAATATAAGAAGTATTACTGCCAATAGTCAATGTCTGCGAAACATTTACTTGCCAGAATTGTTATAGAACAGGACCTCATTATTCTTACCGAATGTTGGTTAACATGTAATCCCTATATTCCTTTTATAGATGGTTATGATTATTACTATACTAATAAAAGAATTAACAGAAGTGATGGAGTTGTGATATATGTTAAAAAAACTATTTCAAGCATCTTTGTACGTGAAGGCGATTTTTTGGATGCTAATTGTCTTTCGATAAGTATTGCTAACTATATGTGTATTCTTGCTATTTACAGGCCCCCTTCTTTTAAAACACTAGTAACTTTCTATGCTCTCTAGATGAAGCTCTTACTAGCAATTCTTCTTACCAAAATCTAATAGTCATTGGTGATATAAATATAGATATATCCGATAAAAATAACAGTAATGACGCTTTTGATTATCTCAACCTTACAGCGAGCCATGGTTTATTACCCGCTCATACCTTTGCAACACGAAATGACACCACGTGTCTTGATCATGTTTTAATAAAAACCAAATTAACAGCAACGTCTATAGTACTTGACTCAACTGTAACTGATCATAATGCGGTAATTTTAGCTCTGAATAACATGAAGATAAAGAATTTAAACGTAACTAAGACTAAAGTAAATTATCAAAAACTAGAAAAAGAAATAAATAAAATAGACTTTTCATATGTATACAGTAGCCCAGACCCAAACTTAGCCTTTGATTATTTTAAGAACTCTTTAACTAGAGCTTTAAAATTATGTACAAAAACATATGCCGTCCCACATAGACTTCAAATCCTCAAGCCCTGGATTACACCAGGTGTCTTGAGATGTATGAGAAACAGAGATAGAATGTACAAAAAAAATGAAGAGGTCCTCTAATAATAATACACTTCAGATACCATATAAGAGATAAAGAAACTATTGCTCCATCTTAATAAAAAATCTAAAAATGCAATATGAAAAAGAACGATTTGGGAAAGCAAAGTCAAATCCCAAAAAAATTTGGTAGGTTATAAAAGAAGTTACGAACACAAAAAAAATAACACAGTGCCTTTTGATCTACTCAAAAACGGTTTACCCTATGAGTCTGTAAACAGGGTAAATAGGTACTTTGTTGGTATTGGCAAAAATATAGCTGATAGGGTATTACAATCTCAAATTGGAACTGCATTTTCAGTATCAACTACTCGTAGCTGTAAATCTCTTGGCTTTCCATACACTACGGAGTTAGAGGTCGAGGAATTAATAAAGTCCTTACGTACGGATTGTGCGGTGGGTATTGACGAGATCTCGTGTAATTTTCTAAAAATATACAAAACCGTTATTATACCGCCACTGGTACACATTCTTAATTTGAGTATTTCGAATGGCATCTTTCCGGATCTGCTGAAGAAAGCCCTAGTGCATCCAATATATAAATCAGGGGAAAGAGATTGCTTCAATCAATTACTGTCCCATTTCCGTACTGCCAGCCACGTCCAAAATTTTTGAGAAAATTATGAACAACCGTCTGAAAAACTATTTAGAGAAAAATAATTTCCTCTCCTCCAGACAATTCGGCTTTCGGAATGGAAAGTCTACGAACGATGCAGTCCATGACCTTACTCACCATATCGTTACTGCCTTAAATAAGGGAGATAAATCACAATATTTTTGGATGTAGCAAAGGCATTCGATACGGTCTCAATCCCCAAACTGTGTTCTAAATTGGAGAACATTGGTGTCAGAAATGGAGAATTAAAACTTTTCCAAAACTTCCTTACGAATCGAACCCAACGTGTTAAAATTGGAGAATTTTCTAGTCGCGATTTGCCACTGGAACACGGAGTGCCGCAGGGCAGTATCCTTGGACCAACTCTATTTATAACCTACATCAACGAATTATGCAATATAAACATGGAAAACGGTAGAATTGTGGCTTTTGCTGACGACACTGCATTAGTGTTTACTGGAAACACCTGGCATCATGCATTCCAGGCTGCCCAGGTAGGCTTTACAAAGGTAACAAACTGGTTAATTGACAATGGACTTTCATTAAATGTTGACAAAACCAAGTATGTAACTTTCAGTATAAGAAAACCTCCAAGATTTGATTCTTCAAAACCTTCTATCATTGCCCATAATCATCTCCAAAATCAGGATAGCTGTGGGTGCCCTACTATACACAGAGTGTCCAGCATAAGGTATTTGGGTATTATTTTGGATGAAAATCTCACTTTTGTCCCTCAAATAGATATGTTGTCAAGTAGAATTCGTAAACTCATATATATTTTTAAACAATTAAGGAACGTGGCGGAGCCCCAAGTTCTAAAAACGACCTACTTTGCCTTGTGCCAGTCATTGATTAGCTATTGTATATCGTCCTGGGGTGGTGCTCACAGAAGCAATTTGCTGAAGCTCGAGCGGGCGCAGAGAGCGGTATTAAAGGTAGCAACAGGAAAAGAGTATCATTTCCCAACGAAAGAACTCTATGAATATTGCGAAGTTCTTACCGTCCGTCAACTATTTTTTCTGCAGATAATTTTGAGGCAGCACTCTGAGAAGTCCAAAGAAAGTTTCCCGTCTTCTGCAAAAATCCGTTCGATACGAAAATACCGAGTGCAGAGTACTAATGTATGCATAAGCTTTTTTAGCCACCGATTTTACTACTTTTTTGGTAGCTTCTTATTTAATCGGTTAAATAATATACTCAATATACAACCAAAAATAAATATAAGTGCAAAAGTACTGTTACTGATTGGTTATTAAAACTGTCATATGACGAAACTGAGAATATGATTAAGATCATCAAATGAAGTTTTGAAGTTCCATTACATAAATATCTAAGATTTAATTTCATACATACCCACACACACCCACTTTTCACACACACATACACACACACACATACACACACACACACGCGCACACACACATATTTCACAGGAACACATATATTAACTACTTATTGTTAAATTGCCAAATTAGGTCTAAACTAAATAACATTGTTAAATTTTAAATTTACTTAATATATATATGTCTTGTTTTCTAATTATATTATTAGCTTTACATATAAATAACTATAATGTTTGTCCAATCACTTTACTGTGACACTGGAAGGTGGCCGGTGCTTATAGCACAGGGTAAACCTAATTTAAGCACCGGCAGTAATATTTTTGTGACTGTCTAGCTCATGTATTTAAATGAATAATAGTTTTGTAATCGCATGGCTTATGAATAAATAAATAAATAAATAATAATAATATATATATATATATATAGATATATATATATATATATATATATATATATATATATATATATATATATATATATATATATATATATATATATATATATATATTACACGTACGAATACATAAGTTCCAGTACATGATTTTTACTTCGATTTCCTGTATATAATTATTAGTACAGTAGATTGAAATATATTTTTCCCGTTATATTTTCTGTGGCACGACAAAAATAATCTCATGCAAAAACGGTAAAAATCTATAGTGAAGAGTTCGCACCTGCTCTTGACTGCCGTAGCCGCTAACGCGAACAAAAAGCTTGGTCATTAATAATATTTTTCAATTATTTCTTTTTTGAACCGATTTTTATAAAAATCGGTTGAGTAGTTGCAAATTGTAGTTGAAAGAGCTAACGGAAGGAATTTTATTATTTGCTTGTTATTATTCACTTCACTGTATATTTTAAATGCCGATCGGTACTTAATTTCATCTTTAAATACCTTACAATATATCAGCAATAGTTCTCTAGTAATTGAAAATACAATAAGTTCAATATCTACGAATATCTGTTACAGTTAATTTGATTGGGTCGGTTAATACTCGTATATCGACAATAGAAGCTAAAAATCCACTCAGGAGAATTTTTGTCAGTCTGTCTGCTTGTCCGTCTGTCTTTCTGTCTATCCTCCATCACGCAAAAACAATATATATATAGATATGATATATATATATATATAGATATAATATATATATATAGATATAGATATATATATATATATATTATATATATATATGCCCAGCTGACTCGGCCACGAGAGGAACCGCTTGATGATCCGCCTAGTGTCGATAGACTTGAGGCGTCGATCCACAGCGACGATCCAGACTGCCCTCCGTGAGGCTACCGCCCCCGCCAGTCCAGTAAGACTTCCCCCAACTCCACGGCACATTGCTGACCTCATTGCGCGTAAGAGGAAAACGCGCAGTGAGTTGCAACAGACCCGCGAGACCGCCACCAAGACGAAACTCAACGTCTTGGTGGAGCGTATTCGCGCATCGCTCGCGGAGTCCAATGCCGAGAGTTGGGACGCGAGGATTCGTGACGCTACCGAGGACGAAGCGTCTCTCACGAAGCTGTGCCGGCAGCTTACCAAGAAGCCGCCCCCCATCCGACTTCTCTTCCAACCCGATGGCACGCTGTGCTACGACTCTCAAGGAAGGGCCGAAATCCTGGCACACCACCTTGAGAGTCAGTTCGCACCCAATCCCAGCTTGCTACCGGAGCACCACGCACAGCTGGAGCAAGCGGTCACCGCCTTCCTATCGGACCCCCCCTGGCTTTTCAACGCCATCCTACGGCTGGATATTTCCCCCGGGCATGGAAGGAAAGCCTGGTAGTGATGATTCCGAAGCCAGGGAAGGACCGAAGGCGCCCCGACGGCTACCGACCCATTACCCTGCTGAACGCCTCATCCAAGCTGTTCGAGAGACTACTGCCCACTTCTCTTGGAGGCGCACTTCCAACCGCGCCCCGAGCAGTTTGGATTTCGCAGTGGTCATTCGACCACTTTGCAATTAGCACGCGTCCTCCACTTCGCAGCGGCCGCCATCAACAGAAAGGAGAAGGCAGCAGCGATCTTCCTGGACGTGTCGAAGGCGTTCGACAGGGTGTGGCACCCCGGATTGCTCCACAAAGTGATCCGGGCGGGCACTCCCCATCACCTGGTGAGGGTTCTGGCCGAATTCCTCCGCGGCAGAACCTTCCGGGTTAGAGTGGACCACGCTCTATCCAGCAGCCATCCCATCGCAGCAGGGGTACCCCAGGGTAGTACCATCTCTCCTACCCTGTATTCCATGTACACCAATGACATCGCAGTTCACGACAATGTCACACTGGCCCTCTATGCCGATGACATTGCGTTCCTGGCTAAGTACCTGAACCACTGGTTTGCGGAGTGGAGGCTCACGATTAACGTGGCCAAGACCCAAGCTTGGTACTCCCTCACGAGACCTAGTCTTCGGAAGGTCCTTGAGACGGTGCAAAATGTGGCTCTCCGACGAGTCGTCCAGGCTCCTAGATACGTGAGGAACGCTACCATTCAGCGCGACCTCCGTATCGAAAGCCTAGAGAGTCACATCACCCAGCTAGCTGCCCGCGTCTACCACGGAGCCGACGCCTCGGATCACCCTCACATCCGAGACATCGCTCCGTGGCACTCCCGTCCGCCGGACGCCTGAAGACTACCTCGAGACATCCTTCCCCCTCCTTCTGATTCCTGAGCTGCTACCATGGTCGCTGGTCGCCTAGGCTGAGCCTCCCCGGGATCACCCGAGGGTCTCATTCGGCCGGGCTGACCGCCCGGGTAGCGCATAGCTCACTCCTTTCGTCCAGTCCTTCTAAATCTTGTCCCTCTTAAGGACATTTTACCTCGGGCCAAACGCCCAACCCAAGGACCCGCCCATATTCATGGGCGGCGGAAGAGCCTAACGGCAAGAGGGCACTGCCCTGAAGCCGTTTTCCTCTCCCCCCTCGGGGGTCGAGAGAGAGAATACATCTCATTTTACATCTACAGACCATACATGAAATTGACGTAGTATGAAAGTGTAGAAAAGTCAAATTTTAAAAATGTATTAATGTGTCGACTTATATATCGTTAAGCTATCGTTATAATTATTGTAAATATAAGCTTAAAGAACTACCCATTGTATTTTCTGTCCACATGTTTGTTTATTTATTCGCGACTCATGTAAAAGCTATTGGCCAAAAAAATAGAAATTGACAAATTTCAGAATTTCAACATTTTTCTTAAAAAAAATGAAAGATCGATAAAGTGAATTACTTTGATTACTGGCATTTACTAAAGAATGAATAAATTTTAACAGTTTGACAGCATTTTGACCTAAATTAACATATAGAACAGGTTTCGTCCTGGCATTCGATGAGGTTTCCGTAGAAAAAAAATAGACATATTTTAATTACTTCGATTACTAATAAAATTACATCGATTTTGTCGAATAAATTACGTATCTTTCCTTTGTAATATGAGCATTATTTAAGTCCAAATAACGTTTTTTTAGTATATTATTAACATTATTTTAAATATTGGCGTTAAAAATAAAAGATGTTAGTAGTACATTTGTCAGAACGCCAAAGAAGAAAAGATAGTGTACTTAAAAATAAAAAAAAATCAATTTAATTCTTTTAAATAAGACGTTCCAATAAATACAAAATAAATACTGTTGGTATTATTTGGATTATAAATTTCAATTGTAGGAAGTGGATGATATTTTTTTACGCTATGCTAGAAAGCTAAAACATAATCTGCTTACAGACTATATGTTATTTACATATACGTTTACATTTTAATATATAGGTACATGCAAGAAACATGTAGGTACATTAATAAAGATTTTTAATAATAAACGTATGAATAAATTAGTAATTACGTAAGCGGGCGAAGCCGCGAGCGACCCGCTAGTATTAAATAAAATTGCTTTCCATACAACAATACTTAAATCGTTCAAACACGCTTCGATCTTACCTCTTATATTAATAATGCGGTTTGACATAATAGAAAGTGATCCCAGATAGTTATTTATATGAATATTATACAAGAGCAATGCAAAAAATTATGTGACGTCATAAAAATATATTTGTGTGCTTACAAACCGAGATGGGATATAAGGAAGGCAAGTGCGCGCAGAATACTAGTCTATACTTATAACAAAACAAAAAAAAATATGAAACAATAATGCAGGCCTATGTAAAAACAATAACAGAATATAATTCAATGATATTTTTATTTTTTGTCTGTCTATTTGTCTGCTTGTACACACGAATAGCTTCGGATCTACTGGACGGATTTCAATGATTTTTTTAGTTGTATATCTAACAGGACAGTACATCTTATTCAGAACCCTGATGAATTATAAGAAATAATGAAACGCCGCCATAACAAAAATTATTTAACATGATAAGTATTTTCTAATAACATAATCTAAAAGAAAAGAAAAAGTTCTTCTGATAATCAATTATTGAGCATAATGAGCGTTTTACATCTAACAGGTGGAATATAATCTCATGAATCTCAATGTCGAAGCAGTCCGTATCGGTAGCAAGGATCATAAATTTCACGCCAGCGAAGTAGCGGGCGTCCACTTGTTAAAAATATAAACAGACTTCTTTCTTTCTTCTTTTCTTTATACGCAAGTACCCTGGCTGTCTTCGCGGTGATAATAAAAAAGTAAATCAACTTAATACGTAAAATATTTATTAGAATTCATATAGGCGCAGTGGGACTAGCTTTAAGCACGATAATTATGGGTTCGATACTCTCCGAGGTGAATTAATTGTTTCTGTTTCCCGGCTCTGACAAGAGCTTCATACACGATGTCTCTAAGTCGAGGGGAAAGTTGAGGCCGAATTCTCTTGACACTAGCTTCTCTATATTAAAACTTGAAATAATATGAGTTGTGTCCAGCAGGCCTGTAATACATAAGTTCGTTATAAATATGTTAAAATTATTCATTAAAAAGCGAACTTCATCACACTGAATGTTTTTCAAATCCTTAAACTTTCAACCCGTAAAGATTAGATTAAGCCAGCGATCGTGATTTGGATTGAATGAAAATAGAATTTTTGGGAGAAATCGCTATAAAGTAGAGGTTGGCTGGTATAAATTAATTCCGTCCTGACCTGCGTATTAATATTCAGAGCACTCGCAAAGTTCGTTTTAACTGCGGAAATATTCGAGTTTATTAATTTTAGCCGCGGCTCTTTGCACGGGAATCCTGCGGTTACTAACTTATGATTACACATACACAGTATACGGAATTACTGTTAACCCAAATAGCGTTGAATACCGTATGAGTGCCTGTTAAAATGTTTACATACAGAGTACTAACGCATATAGTGCTGTTGTGACACAGTTGGGAAAGCGTAAATAACATCGACTCTTGTGCATATTGATTATAAGTTTTAACCAACATCACTATTATATACATATATATATATATATATATATATATATATATATATATATATATATATATATATATATATATATATATATATATATATATATATATATATATATATATATAGATATATATATATTTATATATATATATACATATATATGTTGTATAATTATATATTATGTACTTTTAACGCCCATTTTGTTTGATAGCGCCGTTTGATACGCCTTTATTTGCGAAGAGATAAGTAATTTACAAGCTAAATTACTTGGATTAACTTTTTAACTATCGATTTACTGTCTACATCCACAAAATTAATAATACAATAGTGTGTGTTAGTTTGCATAATATTGAAGAAATTATAAATCGTTCTCAATCACTGAGATGTCCTAATTTTAATTTATTTTCAACTAGTCACAAAGGAGGGTAATGTGTTTCTCATTCTACGCATGCATGTACATATGTATGTATGTATCTACGTATGTATGTATGTAAGAGTTAAATGGTACGGTTTGTTTATTTGTGTGTCGATTAAAAAAATATGTGAATTAATATGACATTATTTACGAATATTCTTCATAATTTTTCAACTTTTTCCTTCGAAAACAACAGAATAAATAGGCTGAGAGAAGTTAAATTAAAATATACTTTCAAAATATACTAATTTACTTGTACCCTTAGCTTAAGACTAGCCTCATATCTTCATTAAGCCAACGTATCTAGACGATAGAAATGTTGTTGAACTTCTGCAGTCGAAGTTCTATTTAAACTTCGAGTATCAATCATTCTTAATTAAATTATTCTTAAACTGACAATTACCGGCCACCCCAAATACAATAATAAATAATAAATAGCGTGTTTTGGATAGTAACCATCATTGTGACTTATTTAGAAAGTGTGTGTTTAAGTCTGTGTATGTCATCGACATCATTTTTAGGGTTGGTATATAAAAAAAACGATACTCTTACAGGATCACTTTATTATCTGTCTGTCTGTCAGTCTGTCAAGATTTTCTCCAAATTACGTGAAACCATGATAATCATAAACTAAACTAAAAAATCAAACTTCTAAGTTAACCCAATCAAAAGATATGAGCATTTTGTACGAAAATCGCCACGTAATCCATTCTACAGGGTAATTCCCGTCGTCGTAGAGTTATGAAATTTAGCAATAAGGTAGAACTTATAGTACAACCAAAGAAAAAAATCTAAATATTTAAAATTTTTAGGTATATCCCAGAAAAACACCATTACAAACTTATACTGTGGTTCATTTCATACAAAATGAGTGCATACGACCGCAAACTTAAGTTTGTCGACTCATATTAGTTGTAATAATATAGTAATAATATATAAAAGGTAAAATCGCAAATTTTATCATTAATAAGTTTAACGCAGAAAGAAATCATTATAAGCATATATTTGTAGATAACTTCATACAAAATGAGTGTATACGACTGCAAATTTAAATTTGTCAATTTTATTAAGTAATATTTTCCTCAGTGGAATACATACAATCTTGAAATAAGTACAGAACCCTCGGTTATATTTTATTTTTGTCAATAACACGAAGAGGTATCAAGCTGAAATTAATATTGTCCTGTTGTTCCTTTAGAACACAGAAAAAAAGTCAACACAATCAAAAGATTCAAGCATTCCCTTTGTTTTTGCAGTACATATTTTGTATGTAATCAAAACCTATTAATAATATATGTAAGAATTATGAAATTGGTACAATTTTTCTTTTTATTTATTCTTACTTTTTACATTTTACGTGGCTTAGGAACAAAATAATAATAAAACTTTAACTCAGGGCATCCAGAGAAAATCCATTGTCAAGACAATTCGCTCTCCGCTTTCCACTCCAGATATCGCGTGTTAAGTAGCTGAACTAAGCGCTACTCTTTAAAGATTTTTACTTAGAATCAATATTTGGCAAAATACGCGATATCGAACTAGGATACACCAGAAAAACAAACAGTACACTCAAGCACTACCTGATTGCGCCGCAGCGATTTATAGTATTTTTGAAATTCTAATGAATTCAACGTATTTAAAATCATTAAAAAAGTTATTGAATGTTAATACAAATTGATTTGAGTCGAGTAACGTAACGAGTTCGTTATTAATTTAATCGTAGCTCATTAACTTTTTATTACCTTAAAAGTATATATGTAACGTTTTTATAGCACGTTTAAAATAAATTTTATTCCAAATTTGAATTGTTTTATCAATGTCTA
Organism: Dione juno; assembly: GCA_037127375.1. Taxonomy (NCBI): domain Eukaryota; kingdom Metazoa; phylum Arthropoda; class Insecta; order Lepidoptera; family Nymphalidae; genus Dione; species Dione juno. Next base: position 3,584,008 of record JAXRJS010000038.1, on the reverse strand, counting down.
CTTTCGATAATTTAATCTACATAAAGTGTATTAATATTGTTAAAAATATATTTGTCAGTGTTGTTGTATTAATATTAATTTAAGGTCACGCTTTTTTTTCATTGGATTAGTGAACAAACGCTTAGTGAACTAAAATTGTATAACTTAATCATTTTTGTTATATAGCATGCTGTATCCACTTTATATAAATAAATAAATATCGGTCAAGTTCGATTTAGACTAGCACACCGAGGGTTCCGTACCAATTCCATGATCGTAGTTCAATACAAAGTACTACTTATAAATGTTGACAAACATAAAATTTTATCATTTTAGGTATATAAAAATGCTACCAGATGAAGCATAAACGCTCGTGTTTTTAGATTGAGTAGAAAAATTTTGCATTATTTTTTCTGGGATTATCTTACAAAATGGTTTTGACAGATAGATAGACAGGCAGGACAATAAAATGGTTGGAACTCTAAAAAATTAAAAACATACTACGGCAACATTTAAAGAGATAAAATTATATTAAAAAACGCATGATATATTATTTTATTACTTTATATAAGGCAAGGTGTTTAATCTTTTAATACAACAAAAACATATAGAATCGCTAAAATCTAATATGTCGGAACTCACAACATCTATCTCGCATCGTAGCTATGGTAGCTAAGTATGATATATCCATGTAGAAGGGTACCTAATTGTAGGTAAATATAGGTAGTCAGTCAGAAAGTCTATGGGTTATTGGATTATAGCAAGCGGTCAGAATATGTTTATTTCATACAAAGTATTAGTAAAGCTAAGTTAATGACGAACACCATCCACATTGGTCCAATGACCAATCTAGATATGTACGTTACCGATTACGTTATGTCCACTTAAACTAAACTATTAAAAAAGACAAATATTTTGTAATATCAACATTACTCGTATAAAGTTCTGTTAAGTAAGTACAAGTGTCCGTACAAGTGAAACGATTACGATTGCTAGTAGACAACACACTGTCTATGTGCATAGTGAAATGATTCCTATTATACCAAAATATTTTCATATTATTATCTTATGTTTACTTGGCAGTGTATTATGCGATTGTAAATGGAAATAATTTTTGATGTATATTTTTTTGTATGAGACTTGAAATATAATATAATATAAAAAAATATTTTCTACATTTTATTCAAGTTTGTATATATAGGTATATTTTTGAAGATTTTTTTTAATTGAGTTTATTACATAAACATGAAAATAAAATAAAATTAAACATATAAAGTCGTTTTTATATTTACGTGTACATAGAACATAATGTGTAGCATTAATAAAAAATTAAGTAAGGGATCGGGAAATTGGGTCAAAAGAAGATTAAGCCTTGTTGAGCCTCAAGGTAACTGTAAGCTCACAGCTTTCAGAATTGAACACAACCCATCGATTGTGCTACAATTTACAACTAACAGCATGTTAGTGTTATCTTTTAATGGAATCTTGTATATCTAAGAAACTTTGCCATGTATCTTGTACGTTACATTGTACGTTAAAGGGATATATATATATATATATATATATATATATATATATATATATATATATATATATATATATATATATATATATATATATATATATATATATATATATATATATATATATATATATATTAATATTCTCTGGTGAGATTATATATTAATGCAAACAAAAAATGTATTTTAATCTAATTTACATTTTCTATATATTTCCCATACTATAGTCTGTGGATTATTTAAAATTACAAAACACAAAAAATATATTATATATATTATAATTACAAAAACGGAAGAAAATAAAGAGAAAAATGTTTATAAACGGTCTAATGACAGTTAAATGCTAACTGATATCTCTAAATGCGGCTATAATCGCTTTCATTCCCCTGATAAATGTTGTCAAGAAATTATTCAGATTGCTATTTCTTTACGCCTGCATGAATAAATTACTCATATTTTTTATAAATATTAGCTAACTAAAATGATCGGTGAACTTTTGAAATCTCTGCTAACGACAGGGAATATTATTAAACAAGCAAACTTCCATGCTAATAGAGTTGAAAAACAGGGTTTACTGAGTGTACACGAGCGAGATATACAGTTGGGATAACGCTCGAGTTATTTAACTTTCACAAAATTCTAACCATGGCAAGATTTATGAAATTAGTATAATATTTGAAATTTTATTATGTAAATTTTCAATTAGTTAAAGGATTATATAAATATAAGGAAAGATGGTCCTGGTATAGTGGCATATCGTCTGACTATAACCGCGGCGACTGTGGGTTCAATAAGCACTTGAGGGAATGAATTATATCATTTCCTCGCTCTAGTAATAGTTCCGCCACTATATTGAGTATGACAAGAAAATTGGGCGGAAAGTAGTGTAGAACGAAGTGTCTTAATACTAGATTCTGTCCACTCAGCCATATGCGTGAAAAAACGTGAAGCTGTTTATTTATAAGGAATATTTTTTATCAGTTTAATGAAATAAATGGATCAAGTTTATTTGTTGTTAGAGGAATCTAAGTGATTAGGCTTGAAATTCCGAAATATACGCTTCAAAAGAGAATAAAATCATATTTACATACTTCTATTCTTCTATAAAAAAATCAATTAAATGATAAATATATATAGTATTTAGATACACAAGCGTCGTTCATTGCTTTCAAATTTTAATTTAATTTCATTTCGTCACAAAAGATATAGCGCTTAAACTTTAGCACGCATATATATATACGCGTACTATATTTCACCAGAGAATATTAATATAATAATGTATAATATATATATATAAATATATATATATATATATATATATATATATATATATATATATATATATATATATATATGTATATATATATATATAAATATATATATATATATATATATATATATATATATATATATATATATATATATATATATATATATATATATATTATACATTATTATATTAATATTCTCTGGTGAAATAGAGTACGGCGTTAAGTTTCGTCGCTAAACGCACAGTGTTTAAAATCAAACGGAGAACGGAGTGTTTTAACTAGACTCTCCCTGCTGTCTTGACTCAATTGTCACTTATACCTACAAAGATTTAAAGTGGCAGGAAATATATATATATATATATATATATATATATATATATATATATATATATATATATATATATATATATATATATATATATATATATATATATATATATATATATATATATATATATATTATATATATATATATATATATATATATATATATATATATATATATATATATATATGTATATATATGTATATACTTTTATTATTATTTTTAGATTTAATCGTTACTTTTACTGTTGAGTGACTTTCGATTCTGTCATGGAACATTAATGCCCGCTTATTACGCCTAAGGTACTTAAAAGATGAATAACGCTAGATACATACAGATATTACTTTGAATTCCTTATTAAATGATATTTGTTTAAAATACTTAAAAAAATTTTTGTTTCTTTTTAGCTTCAAGCTGTATCCTGTATAAATAGCAAGGATGTATAATGTATAAATAGCAATAGGCATAGGTAGCTTAGTATTAAGACACTCTGCTTCCCGCTTTCTATCTATAAAGAGTGTATGCTATATCTAACATAATATTACATTGTTACATTTTTATTTGAGGAAAAAACCTTTCTAATAGATATACGCATAAGTTTTCTCTCGGGTATGAAAAATATCTTTACTGAAGCACGACCACTTTGTTGACATAAATATACAAAGAGATATAAGTGTGCAGAGACACGGAAATATTTCAATCGCAAAGTGTAGGTATTAGAAGAATTCGCAAGGGACTGTGTACGGAGATAGCAAATGACTTTTACGAAAAGTTATATCAATATTAAATGTCAATCAGTACCTACTATACGCTATACATTAGAAGATTGCTCTATTCTTAAATAAATAAGATTGAAAACCTAAATTAAATGATACAACCTGGCTGTACAGTGTAAACGCGACGGGTGTAGGTTCGATTCCCACTCGGGAGTGTTAATTTTAATTTAATTAATTTTAATTTCCGGCGGAAAATGAGGATAGAATGTTTTAATACAAAGTTCCCACTGACTACCCTTGTACGTATTTATTACATTATATGTATTTCTAAATATGTTTAGAGTTCAATTCTTATAAAAAAACTGAATTGCTCGTTCGTTGCTTCTTCATTATTTAAATTGTATTTTTAACACATTTCTGTTAACCAGCTCGAGCTTTAACTAAATTACTAGATCTGTAATAAAATTTAAGATGCTTAGATTATCCTAATAAGCTAAGCTTCTTACAGTTAAATAGAGAAAATCTAGTATTGAATGCTATGACATTTTCCGCTTATTGCTCGAAATGGAAACATTGCTTGTTGTTGGCGGAATTTAACGTCATGCGTTAATGCCAAGAAAATGTACACTCCAAATCAAAAGAATATAAAAAAATTAGATAAAAATAATGGTCATAATATGCCCTTCTTTACATTTTCTTATAATTAATAAATTTGTACGCTAGAATTGTACTAAGAATATCCATTTCCAATCTGAAGAACCTTAGCCCTTATACCACTTAAATTCATCAAACTCATCCATCTCCTAACCGAAAATTGTCAAACACTTCAGCAAGGGATAAACCACGACATTGTCAAGACAAATTGAGTTAATTAAAATATTACATCGCCTAAGATCTCGTAATGAAATTTATACCAAGACGTTTTACTAAAATATTATGTTTCAGGTTTAATCTATCATATCTCATTGTTATTCAGGAAATATTTTACAAACAGTAATTAAGTGAAGCAGCCACTAGCTATATGACAATAAAGAGCTACTACGATTTTTTTTGTAAATTTTTTTTTAGCTTTACACTAAGTCCCTCATCTGCTAAGTGAGGTAGCTTTTCCATTCTCCATTTTCAAATAAATCAAGTTTTTGAATACAGTCATTATGAACACAATGTTCATAATTTTTAAAGTACATATATATACAATTCAATATGATTTGGTAGGTATATAATATAAATATTGCTTGTTTAACATTTTTATTTCTCTATCACATTCACCGATGCAATTTTGTTTCATAGTGGTAAATTACTAGTGCATCTTCTGCAATATCTAGGAGAACCGGTTCGAAATTGTTGCGGCATTTGGTTCACGTCTTTGAAGCTACGGTCTTAGCGGAAGCTTTTTGAGATCAACATTCCTGGTAGTTGAACGCCGAAATTAAAATTTTATGTATCTATACAAAATCTTGTAAATCTTGATACTAAATTACAGTTAAGTAATGATAACAAATTATATTAAGAATATAACAATATATTTTTACAGTTTCAGTACTTAAATATTAAATGTATCCCTAGGATATTTTCAGCTACAAAGTATACGCTATAAGAATTTCAAAAATATTTTTCTTGAAAATCAGTAAAATTGCGACGGATAAATTTTATAGCAAGGAAAATGAAAGAAGGACACCGCGTGTAAACGAAGTCTGGGGTACCAGAAAATAAAGGTCTCCCGACTCGTTACATTCCATTCATCATAGCTACTTTTTGCTTTAATACTTCGATATTAAAATTACTTTGAATATAAATTTTGACGCTCATTTCGAATTAAGTTCATCATTTATTCATTTATTACATTTAATTTTGGCAAACTAATAACATACGATTAACGTCATGATTCTGTGTTCAAATGTCAGTCATATTAATAGTATATATTTTTTTCCGATTCAAGCTTCAGTAATCGACCAGTTAGAAGACAGTCGTTTTTCTGCTTTACAGCCAAATTTGAGACACATTGAGTGGCAGAACTTAATACCGTATAATATATTTATTAATCTTGTTCTAATATGATTTGATATTTTGGTCTGATTGTGACATGACATTGTGAAACAAACATAACGTAAAAATATACCTCACAATGCTTCACATTTTCTAACAAAATTGGTAGTCGAAGATTATATTATTCCACCGAAACGTAGTACTAGGTAATAGTGTATACCAGCTTATTGTATACAGTAGATTAATATTAGTTTTCTCAACATATATTTTTTTAGAAAACATAAAAAATTTAACGTAGTGATATTTGAACCCGCGCTCCTTGGTAACCGTCCAAACGCTCTGACCGCTAAGCCATACGTTCTCATCCAATTTTTATATATTTATTAGAATGTAATGTAATCAATTAAACACTAAAATAACTATAACTCTATATATATATATATATATATATATATATATATATATATATATATATATATATATATATATATATATATATATAATGTCTAAGCCAATTATCTGTCCGATATTTGGTTTCCGGCATACGGGTACGCGACCCCGGGACCTCGAGCCACCACTTTCATAACCCGATCCAATCCATGTAAGTGGTGTCCCTCCCCTATATTCCAAGTCTTTCTGCCTCTTATTCCCTGTCCTTTCTTGGTTCTCCCAGTAATGGGTTTGGAGGTCAGATGGCAATCGCTCCACAAA